>CAEGAD010005233.1:0-159207 GCA_903067055.1 Poeciliopsis paucimaculata | reverse complement strand
CCCCCCACACCATCCGTCGCTCCCCGCTGGGTCCGGGCCCGCCGCGGCCGCCCGCCCCCCCCCGCCCCCCCAGAGGGGGACAATCAATGGGGATAAACGGAGAGGATTTTGCCCAATCAAGAGTTTGAGCAAATCCATAACTGATCCAGGACATGATCAAGGACTGCTGCTTTCCTCATGTTAATGCTCTCCTGAAGACAATGTAAGAAGCATCATGAAAATGATCTGAACTGTTGCTAGGTGATCCAGTCATCTGTTTAATAAGAACATTTTCTCATTTCATTTGTAATTTGTGCCTGAGCTTGAGCTAGGCTTACATTTTTGTTTTTTTTTAACAAAAATCCTTAGGCGTTGGTTTTATGTTGAAATTATAAGAAAAACTACATTTTGGTTTTTCATCATCTGTGAGCATCAAAATGAACAAAAACAAACAAATGGAATGTATTTGTCTGCTTATAATCAACCTGTGCATAATATTCACTTTTTGAATTAAAGTACCGACATTTTTTAAACAAATCTCATCTTATTTTATGAAGATCCACATGTACTTCAAATAAAAACAAACAACAACATAATGGCAGTAAAATCAAAAAGATTTAAATGATGGACACATGCATCCACTCAAGATTTTTTTTTAAAAAGCGTGGAGGAATATAGAAGTTCGTCATATAGATGTGCCCAGCAGAGCCAGGCCAGTGCAAAAGCAAACCGAGCAGCTGCATTTGGCCCCGAAACCAACAGGGGGCCCCAGAGAGCACTGGATGAGTCAAACAGGTCAGGCTCACAAACTTTACTTCTTGGTGTGAGTGATTCTTCATCAGCAGCAGTATTTGTGCAAAACAAAACATAAACTCTTGGAATTACATTTTTTCTTTGGTTCAGCTCTGCTTGCATGTGTCTATACATGTTTTCTAAAACAAACAAACAAACAAACAAAAAAACCCCATCCAAACTGCACTGAGATTCATATCACAAATTTTTCACTTCCTCTTACAGAAGGATGTGAATTGACAGAAGGGAAAGCCGATGAGTTCCGTGCTGAATTTCCAGATAAAAGCAAAATAATTTGTTCTTACTTCTTAGATCTATTTTACATATACTGTATGTCTTACATCTGCATAATCCAGCAGACAATCAGACGTTAGCTCTGTAAACACATCACACAACAATTGCCATCAGTCCTCATTTATCCAAACAAAAACCAAACCAGCCTATTAGGCCTGAAGTGCACCATCACTATCCATTTCCATTTCAGAGGAATTAATGACTCTGTGTACAAGCCCAGGAAGCACTCAGCCATTATTAGGAGGCTATTTCCTGACAATGACACAGAAATAGCCTGTTTTTATTTACTGATGAACAACTTAGACACAAGTTAGAGCTTTGAGGAGTAAATCTCTGGGAGGTTGCTGAAGGTGGAGGTATAACCTGATGCATCAGCTCGATGTCTCTTTTAAAAGATCAGCTCTGACAATCTGGACAGGCTCGGTCCAGACATGGTAACATGATTGTAACAACCTCAGAAATATGACACTAAAGTTTCAGCATATTCTTTACTATACCTTTATGATGAATATGCATTAATGCTCCATTTCAGAGTGTTGGTGCTGGATTTCATGTTGGCTTAAATCTATGATAAGTAGATAGTAATACTGGCTGCATTATTCATTTAAGAGTATTTTTAACTCCATTACAGGTTGAAGATTCTTAAAAATATTAAAATGGCCTGATTCATAAGAAAAAAAATAATAATTAAAAAAATGATAATGTTCACTTTTTTTTTTTTCACTGTTTTGATTCTAATTGTGTCTAATGTGTCATTTAGAACAAATGTACTGTAGAACAAATGAACTGTACAGTTTGTCACATTACAACCACAAATGCCACTGAATTTCACTGGGATTCAATGGGATTGATCATCACAAAGTACCATACGATTATGATGACCTAGAAAAATTATGTGAAATGTTTTACAGATAAAGAAACTTAAAAAGTGCACACATGTATTTAGTCCCCCAAGGCTTATAAAGTGCATATTTACTTCTCTTGCCTACTGAATACTCAGTCAGATTCAACTGATAACATCTGTGAACATCAAGTCTTGATGTTCAGCCTGCAGTCTAAAGTATCTGTTTAAATCCATCCATCTCTGACGAGCTTCCCTTTCACTGTTAACAACGTATAATAAAGAAATAAAATCAAACACATCAAAATATTTCTATATTAAAACCAGCATTGCTTGCACACACACTCCCTCTGCTCAGCAAACAGACGCAGCTTAAAAAGTAAGTGAATATACGTGCTTCTCTCAGCATGCTTTGTTTACTAGCTTTACACAAAGGCTGTCTTTTTTTCAAGAAAGTCTGGTTCTGAAGGCTTAAAGTTCATCCACAGTGATAAACTTGAGAGTTTTCAGACTGATTTAAAAAGAGGAAAGGATTTCCACAAGGCTATTGAACAAAAAAAAAAAAAAAAAAGCCACTTTGGAGAAAATTACTAAGCAACTAAAACCTAAAATCTGATCCCTGCCCAGAGGTATGAAAGAAAAAAGGTGGCGGTTAGTTTTTGAAGACAAAAAGTTTTATGTAGCCAATTTAAAAAAAAAAAAGAAAAAAAAAAAAAAAGAAAGATTAAAAAGCAAAGTTTAATTTTGCATTCGTGAGCGTAAGTAGATGTTATAACAAACCTCTGAGGATAACACAGAACAGCTATGTGGTGAATAGTTACTAATTAGTTGATTTCTGGAGGGTCTTACTCACATTAGATTTTATCTAGGGGTATCAGAGCAGAAGGGGCTGAATATAAATACAAGCCGCAACTTTAGGACTTTGTGTTGGTCTGGAACACAAAGTCTCAATAAAACACATCAACACCTGAGGTTGGAACATAAAACACCCCCTCGGGTGTGGATACTTTTGCAAGACATTTGAATAAAACGTACAAGAAAAAGAAAAAGAAAACAGTACAGACATGCAGTTACATTTTGAAGATGTAATTGCAAAAAAAAGGAGGAAAAAAAAAGGTCTGTGCAAGTTGTCAGCGCAGGGAAGCTCTGAATGCAGATTCACTGACTGTGTGGTAACTATCGGAGGTTCCTGTTCCTGTGACCGTTTCACCAGACAGCTGCACGAAGCTGATACTGTATCAGCTCCAAGATCAATGTAATGCACAGGTCTCCATTTGAAACATGCACACACACACACACCCATATTTGCGCGGCTATCTTAGCCGGGACTTTCCATTGACTTCCATTCATTTCTACAGCCTAAACCTTACCCTTACCTTTACCCTTATCCTAACCCTAACCATTACATACCTAACACTAACCTTAACCAAAACTCAATTCACACCTTAGTCCTAAATCTGACCCTTAACCCAAAAGCTGCGTTTTCCCTTGTGGGGACCAGGCTTCAGTCCCCACAAGGAGCAGTGGGTCCCCACAATGTTGCATGTGTCAGGAAAATGGTCCCCACAAGGTATTAGAAACAAACGCACACACACACACACACACACACACACACACACGCATACGCACGCACACACACGCACACACACACACACACACGCACTGCTGACAGCCCAGGGGATAAGAAACATCTCTTTAAATGTACGTTTGATGTTGGAGAAAATTTTGTGTTTGCAAAAAAAAGCAAAAAAACAAAACGCTTTCCTTCTGTTCACACTGAAAAACAAAATCTTACCAAGTGGTTTTAGACTAGTACAAATACAAGTACTCTTGAAATAAGGCAAAACTAACTTATAAGAAATTTTTCAGCAAGATATAAGAGCTTGTTTTAAGAAGTAATATTGAAGTCAATAATTCCTTCAATATCACTTTTAAAAAGTACTAGTTCTGCTGACAACTTATTTCTCTCATACACGTTTTTTTCTTAACTTGAAACAAACTCTTCTATCTTGGTAACAAGTTCCTTGCAAGTCAGTTTTATTTCAAGTGTACTAAGACATTTTCAGCAGAAACCAGACTAAAAACCCTCGATAATCCTCATGTGTTTCTGCCGTTCACTCTTCATTGTTCCTGCTTCTCCTTGCCAGCAACCAATGCTACTGCAAAGGTCACTGATTGCATTGATTGAATGGAGATGACAGACAGCATCTGGCCTACCTGTGGATAGAAATCTCACGCCAAGCTCCATCACACACACGGGCACACGCACACACACTAACAGCTCAGGATTATGAGAATCTGAACTGCCGCCTCAGACCCTCATGGTGTCAGGATGAGTGACACAGAGAGCAACTGCCTCGCCTTTTGAAGGAAGAACGAGGCCTTAAACTGGGAAAAGGTGGCAGAAGTCTAATAATGAGAGGCAAATAGAAGTCTCTCCTCGAAAGGCTAATCTCAACGGACAGTGACAGCGGCGAGTGTTGAATAAGAGGGGGGATTATGAAGACCCTTCAGCAGCAGAGAGAAAAGGAGAGAGAGAGAGGGGGGGAAACTATTGCACGCACAAATAAACAGCCAGATTGCACCAAGAGCACGTGGGGCGCAGTTTAATCAAGAGACGCTGGTGTGTGTGTGTGTGTGTGTGTGAGTTTAAGAGGGGAAAATAACTAATCCTACAACAGCTACAAATTGTCCAATTATAATGAGGACATGGTTCTTCACAAACCATCGCTCCTCTTCATCATTCGCCATTATGCACCTGTATTGCCTGAATACATCCGTGAGCCTATCTCAAACCAGCACAAAGTGGCGGCTGCTAATCCAAAAACGTAGCAGCCCTGAGCACAGGAACGGGTCCAAATATCTAAAAAAAAAAAAAAAAAAAAAAATGCCTTGAAGAGCAGCACTCTGCTGTAGCTGCTCTCCCATTAAACCCCAAAATATTGCTGCTCTTTGTCCTCTACTATCAAACTCTTAGAAAACTCTCTAATATTTAGGTTTTAAGCTCACAAGCAGCCAGACGCAGAGAGGAACCTTTCTGCCTCCCTACGTTGCTTTCATGTTCTTGTGAAATCTGTTTCTTCTGAATCTTTAGGAAAGAAATAATCTTGGGAAAGTTTTTACATTTTACGAAAAAAGCAAAGCTTAAAAGTTACTAACTTACAAGAAACTTTTCAGCAAACTACAGTAAGTTGTTTTAAGTCAATAATTTCTTAAATATCGATTAAAAAATGTACGACTTCTTGGTGTCTTATTTTATTTATGACTGTTTCCCAATTTTATTATTGTCTGAAAGCAATAACAACATTGTTTATTATAAGATAGGCTACAAGGTGCTTCTGCAACTGGGTCTATATTAATAGTTATACATTTTCACAAAAATGTTTTCTTTAATGTATTTGTCCGCTTATACTTGACTGTCCCTGTGTTCCTCTGTGTCGGCTATAAGGGGTTTGGTCCTCCAGCTCCGCCTAACTTTCTTCTTCTGTTGTTCAGGGTCCTCCAGGACTATTATATTTATTGAGTTACTAATTTCTTCTTCCCTTTTGTTACTCATTCCACTGGAGAGAGGCAAAGTATTATAATCCATTGTAATCCTTTCATTTATGTTGTTCAAATGTTTATTTTCCCTTCTGTATTAATGATAGGCGTTTGGATATTTTCCTTTGAGTTGCTATTATCTTACGCCTTTATAACATTGGATGCATGCTAAAACTATTATTTTGTATCGATCGGGTTGGAGAACAGGAGCACATGCTACGTGCTAATGCTAATGTCTCCCGATTGACGGATTAAATAATCTCCGATTATCTAATCTCCTTGGTGTCTTGTGGTTTGTCCACTTAACACACACGATGCAGAAGTCCCCCAGTCATACTTGTATCTCAACAAGTTACTTGTATGTTAGTTTGGTATTATTTCAAATGTACTAAAAATATTTGCACTTTAAACTAGACTGAAAACATTCAGTAAGAATGTGGAAGAGACCCTGAAGGATAAATTCGTTCTTCAGAGTTTTCTCCTGAAGCTTTCCTGCAATTGTGGAAAGTTGCAGCCTGTGGTTATGCCGACCCTCCGAACTGTTAACACCCCATTCTTGAAAAAGCTTTTGCTTTAAAACAATAACAACGTATTGAGCCAACAAGTTTGGTGTCGTTTTGGTAAGCTTGAAAAAAAGCAATCCTCTGGTATTTGTTGTATCCATGTAGAAAGACCCGAGCGGCCATTGAGGCCTTCTAAAACCAGCCTGTGTTTCCTCTTAAAACAGCCAATCACAGCTCACCTCGGGGCTATTGAAGAGCACAAAAAATAAAAACACGTTTACACTTTTTGTTTTTCTTTTTTGAAGCATTTCTGTGCTAGTTTTAGCAGGAGAGGATTTGATTGGAAAGAATTCAGGAGGCGCTGACCCACAGCAGGAGGCAAAAATAAAAACCACAGAGATTCAGATGGCGTGTGAGGGGGAAACATGTCGTGGCAACGCAGTTGAAGCTGTTTACGGATAATTATGGAGGCGAGGCTATATTTAATCCAAGGTTAGGGTCAAGTTAAAGTTACTCTCCACTGGCAGTGGAATGAAGGTGATTTGATCCTCGTAACTGTTTATATCCCAGGCAAGTTGATTAAAGAGCGCCATCTGGAGGACATATTGGAAACCTATTAACTGATTAACAGATATGAAAGAAAAGTTCATAATTGGCATGAATTTATTGTTTGTATATAATGCATTTGAATTGCTCCTTCCTCAAAGTGAAATGAACAGCAATGATGTAAAAAATTAAATTGGGTGTATGCAATATGCTTCTTCTGATTTTAAGCAATTTTGCTAGTGGAAACAACTTACCTTTGTCTGTCTCATAATTTACTGTCACAACATAGTGAGTTTTAACAAATATGTAAAAAAGATATTTTTTTTTTTAAATAAAAGTTTATCCACCATCTTCAGCGGTCATCGTCACTAGCGCTTTCATGACAGGATCGTTTGTGGTGAACCAGCTGCAGCATATCAGAGAGCAAGTGAAAAGCTGTGAGCAGCACATACACAAGGAGATTGACAGCCTTAAGACCTGCCTTCTGGCTCTGATTGGTTGTTTCGGAGCGAACGGTGCATTTCTGTAGATAGCAGGAGAAATACTGAGAGAAGCTAAAGGAGTTTAATATTTTTCACACATTATCTGTCTCATATTATGCTGTCACCACTTAGTGATAGTTTTGACAAAACGTGAAAAAAACCCCATATTTATAAAAGTTACATTCTGCAGCTTTAACGTTCAGGTTGAGGCTTGGAGAAGATCATCTATATAGTCTGCTTCATCCGTCATTAATATATGTAATGAATTGTGCTTTTAATGCACCTTGTTTAAGCTTTATTGTAGCACTTATAGGTAATTACATCACATTGGCTGAAAAGAAAACAAAAATTTTCTTTGGGCTTTCAGAGAAAACATAGGATGACAAAATTGTTGTTACATAACAGTTTTCTACAGGGGATAAAATCCCTGACATATCATTAGATGATCAAAATGGGTTCAGTCTTTGTTAACTTTATGCCAAAAGTAAAAATCCGAAGATAATGTGGAACATGATGGAGGTTTAAGGCTGTAAAGACAGCCAAGTAGCACCTTTGATTCTTCTGGTTTCTCTAACTGGACTTGTGTTCATGTGTAATCACAGTAGGAGGCGCCAGCTGTATATGTGTAATGTATGTGTTCCTGGCTCTCGTACAAATAAAAAAAACACCAGAAATTGATTTGTTGGTGACTTCAAAGCAGTCCTGAGTCCACCGTTTCATCCTATGGTTGGACGGCGGTTGGAGATCCGTTGTGAGTCTGCATGTTTAGACATGAACCCGCAGCATGTCTGTCTTTCTGCGTGCTGCTCTCTGCTCTCAGTTCTTCTTTTTGACCCCAGACGTGCGGTTGTTGAAGAGGTTGAGGCCCGACCGACCGTTCCCGCCGGCGTCCCCGCCGACTCCAACTCCGGGTTGCTGCAACACTTTGTCCAGGGTGGTTTTCTTAATGGCGGCCGGAGAGATGCGCTCTTGGTCCGCCAGGAACTGCAGCTCCCTGCATGGAGAAATAAAAATAAACACACCCAATTAGGAGCTGTTTAGTCGAATTTAACTGTGTCAAAAAGATCAGTCACTTTCAATATTTCACAAATTAAATCGTGTATTCAGCACACTTTACTCTGTTACCAACTATTGCCTTCAATAGTCAGTTAATTAGTAAACAGTAGGGCAGAAACAATTAATTGGATTAATTAAGATTAACCGATTATTAAAATAATCGTCAGTTACTTTAGTAATTGATTAACTGGAGTATGCAGACTGTAAAACATACCATTTGCTAAAAGAACAAAATACTCAGAACAGTAATTAAGCCAAAAATGTACAAACAATAAATACACAAATTTTTTATTTATGATGGAAAAGAAAAGCTTCTTCATTTGTAAATATGTTTAACCCAAAACTCCTCAATTGCCATAATTTTTTAAGTTCACCTGGTTCAAATTCTGCAGAAAGAAAATCTCCAATTACCAGTAAGCACATTTTGCGGTGAAACAAATAATATTTAAAAAAAAACCCTCCAGATTATTCTTGTACTGTATTAGCATTTAGTCAAGCAGCCGCCTTTTCACATGTTGATGTTAGCAGACGTATCCTTAGCTACAAATGATCAAGTATTTAATAAAATAATTCTACTCTGTTGCATACCAGCCAAGAAAATGTTTATTTTCGTATTTAAAAAAGAACCTGAATTATTAATTTATTTGCATCTTTGAATGCATTTCAAATATTGTATCGAAAAGGCTGAAGTGGTTAAATGAAAAATCTCAGTTCAATTTAATCTGGAGAGCAGAATGGGCAAACATTTTGGTCTCCAAGTGCAAAGCCGCCAGAGACGACACAAAAGATCAACTGCAACAAAATGTGATTCTACAAAATTAAAGTTTGCAATGTAATAAAGTGTGAAAAGGTTCATTTGTGTATGAATACTTTAGCAAGATGCTCTAAAATTGGATAAAAAACCCCAAAACAAATCACGTTTACAAATAAAGAAGCATTTTTCTTTCATCATTGACGTGAAATATGGATATTGTGTTGCGACAGCCTCACCTGGTCCTGATGCATGAAGCCTCCACCGCGTTGATCAGGAGGCTTCTAAAGCCACCGCTCTCCAAGAAGTGCAGGGCGTGGATGGTGGCGCCCCCTGGTGAGCAGACGTTGTCCTTCAGCTGGCCGGGGTGCTGCTCAGAGTCCAGCAGCATCTTGGCTGCTCCCTGAGGAACATCAGGACCAACACAGATAAGAACTCGGGCTCCAACCAAAACAGCTGAAATCATTCTGACATTTCACATGGCGGAAAAACAAAAGTCAAAATGCAAAAAAACAACAACAAAAAAAAAACAAAACAAGAAAGGTATCCTTTTATTTTTGGGTCAGAATCTACTATACCTCTTAGTTTCTCTGCAGTATCATTAATACCGAAAAGAAACATCCCTCTGTCAGTCATTTTAAATGCTGCAAGACATTAATGATAATTATTTTGCCTCCCAACATGCGGTGAAACACCTGATGCACAAACATCAAAGAACTCACCAAGAGAGCCTGAGCTCCGAGTCTGACGGCGAGCCTCCTGGGCAGACCCATCTTCACGCCTCCGTCAGCAAGAGCGTCCAGGGCTGTGAAAGCCTAGTTAAAAAAAAACAAAGAGAAGGACAAGTTCAAGCTGCATCACAAATATCTGGGATTCATCTGTTTTATTCATTACGCTGCCCTCTAAAAGTTATTGTTTGACAGAAAAAGTCAAGATTTGCCATCACTAAAAACTGCCTTCATGAAAATATAACATCTTTAACTCGTTTACGCTTTGGTCCTTCTTTCAAATTTAACGCAACAATATATCTTTAAGATTACTGACGTAAATGCTGATGGGCATGGGCAGGACGGATCTCCTGTAGCAGTCTGTATTGCAGCTGTTTTGATGAAGCCTCTGACTGAAGACAGCAGAAAGGATTTATGTCGCCAATATAAAGTTGTTAACAACACTGGGCTACTTCCTGCGTTCTTACAAAAGCTTTAACTAAATAAAAGTACTTCATTCATTCTTCTTCTCTCCACATTTCTGTATCATTTCAAAGATAAAGCACAGTGGTGGCAGCATAGTACTCTGGGCCAGTTTAGCTCCCAGTGATATTTAAAACTGCACATAGAAAACAGAAAATGAAGTTCCTCAATTTATATTTAAAGCCTAGATGTAGAATTTAGATTTTGATTAGGGTTGAAACAATTAATCAAATTAATTATGCTTAATTGATTATTGAAATATTTGTCAACTAATTTAGCAGCACATTAATCAATAACCGGAGAAGCAGGATTCTGAAACATACCAAAATAACAGTCGGCGCGGTTCACCTAGAACTAACCAAGTGGCGTTTTTAGCTTCACCTGGTCCAAATTCTGTTGGAAAAACGAAGCTTCACTCACGTAGGCGGGTCCACTGCCACTCAGTCCAGTCACGGCATCAATCAGGTCCTCCTCCACCTCTGTGCAGAACCCAACACTGGCCATCAGCTGCTCCAGCAGCTTCCCATCCTCCACCTTCAGCAAAACCATACATGTGCATCGTCAATGTCCAGCTCTACGTTTCAGATTACATTCATCAATTCATCATGTTTTCCAAAGAGGAAAAGTTTCTCTCTGCTGGAGCAGCGCACCAATCCTCCCACTGACCTCTGCATGTGTTCCCGTGGCGTACACGGTGGCGCCCTCTCGCACCACGACAGGAGTGTTGGTCATACACCTCATGACTCTGGGAGCCGAACGGTGCTGCAGCAGCTTCTGCATCCACCAGAGAAGAAGGGGAAAAAAAAAAAAAAGAAAAAAAAATCACAGCAGGTGTGTGAAAGAGAGTCACAACAGAGCTTTAGCCTGATCTCTGAAAGGAAGGATGTAGAAAAGGTCAAGGGTTTTACTTTCTCTATGGAGCTGATGGTAACGCCTGCAGCACAGGAAACGATGAGATGGCGGTCTTCGATGTCCGGTCCGATCTCGTCCAGGACGAAGGGGATGATGTGGGGCTTCACAGCCAGAAACAGAACGTCGCTCCTGTTGACCGTTTCTTTGTTGCTCGTGGTCAGATTCACTCCCATTTTCTAAAGGAAAAACAGAAAACATGGGACTTTAAAAAAAAAAAAAAAAAAATTGCACTAAAGAAAGGCACATTCTTCATTTCACACGTTCCAAAACACCATTCAGCCAAGCCTCACCCTCAGCCCCGTCACTGTGGGCAGGTCTGTGTCCGGGGAGCTGGCTGTGATCCGGTGGGCTGCGATCACACCTGAAGGATGAAGAGATGATAAACAAACATTCAAATAAGCAGGGCTGCAAAGACGCAAAACAGGAAACTACTAAAGACAATACCAGCTGATCTGAGATTACCTTATGATTCTGTTCATCCAGAACAGGATTCAGAAACTATTTATTCCCACAGTAAAATCAAGCAACTTTCAAGGTAAGCTTTCAAACTTTTCACATTTTGGAGATGAAAACAATACGAATGAAGTAAAAAAAAGTATAATTTTGCTATTTTATGATCTAATTGATTTATGTTATTAATGTTTTCTGGAATTTAGCAAATGGAAATAATTTGGGCAATTCTAACTAACTTAAAACAAGAAAAGTTGAGTCTGATTGAACAGAAGACGGGGAGAAACAAAAAAAGTGCCTGTGTCTTTTTGTTGTCTTTAAAAATCTGGCTTCAACTGCAAATAATGTTTCCCAAATTTAGAACTGTATTAAAACTAAAGACAGACAAGTTTTGAATGCAAATGTTTGAAAGCCGGATCAAATTATTCACATTGTGCTTCCGAATGACACTGCAGTGGAAACTGAGGATGGAAAACGTTTCAGTGGCTGAAAACACAGAGAGATGAAGAGTTATCTGAGGAGCTGGTCACTTTGACCTTTTCACTTTACACATTTCTGGACAAAAAGGAAAGAAAGACATCTGGAATGCCATGGCAACGCATCGATCTGTATAGACTTGGGAAATGTGTAGGACCTGTTCAAAAAGCATATCATTTAATAAGAAAAGAAGCACAATATATAAAGTCCCAGTTGTTACTGTGATATCAATGTGGGCAGTATTGCAACCAGATGCCATTATTTCCAGTGCCATGCAATAACACTGTGCTTTCCAGTAAGTTGGTATTTTAGGCTGCGAGAAAGAAAGATGTCATGGTTGATGAATGCTAACTAAAAAAAAAAAAAAAGCAATAGTTGAAAAACAGATAAATATTTGCACAAATCTTTACCTGCAGCAGTGAAACCTTTCACAAGTGCATGAGCCAGCTGGCCTGCTCCAATGAATCCGACGCTCATCCTGACAGATGATGTGGCGTTCACGACCTGTCCGGAAAAGCAGACGAGATGCTGCAAGATCAATATCTGTCCTTTCTTAAAAAGAAAAAGCAAACATAGCGGCTTCTATACAGGTTTTCAAGTCAAGCTTGATTAAAAAAAAACAAATAAAGCTGATGTGGATCAAACGTGAGGAAAAAGTTCTGCTGATCGTCCATAAACGCACTGTTTTACCTGGGAAGGAACGTTACTGTTTGACAGTTACCTTCATAACAAAAGCATGCTTTAATTCACTGTCGGTTCAGAAATACCTTCTAATGAGCCAAAGTAAGAGATAAATCTTTGTAAACTGTGCTACGGTTCAGTTATACCCTTAACTCGGCGTAACTAGACCAGCTAGTTTCTTCCTTTTATGATGCTAGCACCCCGAATGCAGCAGGTAGCCTCTTGCTAGCCCGGGTTTCTGGACATTAAACTGCTAATTATTAAAAACCAACTGATGTCTTACTGTTGACGCTTCAGCTGAACAGACAGTTGTCGACGTGACCTTTATTTCCCGGGACACGAAAAGATACACACTTCTTGTGTCAACGTGGCCTCCCCTTTTTTTCTTACTCAACCCCTATGTGCGCTGCGTACGTAAAAGAAAGGGGATTCGACCAATCATGAACAGCCGTGCCGAGGATTCGACCAATTAAAATGGGGAATGTAAGACGTGGGCGGGACTTAATGTTCGCTACGCCCAGTTGTATCATTCCTCTGAGTTTCAGCGCTAAAGAGGATAATGGTGAAGTACAGTGATGGAGAAAGTAGGTCATGTTTTGTAGAAAGTGACTGCAAATCTATCTATCTATCTATCTATCTATCTATCTATCTATCTATCTATCTATCTATCTATCTATCTATCTATCTATCTACCTACATACATAATACACCAAAACAAACCACTTTGTCGACCAATCAAACTTTTTTATAGACCATTTTCATACAGAAAGAGCCTTAATTAAGCAGTGAAACAGCACAACAAAGACTCTTCACCATCTCTTTGTTCAAGTTTTCCATTAAGTTTATTTATGTTGCGCCAATTCACAAGTCATCTCAATGCACCTAACAGAAAAAGTCATTTCATTTCAATTAATCACATAGATTCCAACTTATCCTAGTTTTCAAACAGTGCATTAAGTTCATTTTGTCGTTTAAATTAGTTTAAAAAGCTTTCTGTCTAAGGAAAGCCAGTGGATTTGATTGAGTCAATGACTTCCAGCATTCACTACTGAGCATGTGGCGACAGTGAGGAGGAAAAACTGCCCTTTGACAGAAAACGACCTCCAGCAGAACCTGGTTCAGTATGAACGATCACCTGTCACAACCAACCCAGGGTCTGTGGAGACGCAGCAGAGACACACAAACAAAAACAGAAGAACTGATGTTGGAGGACTCTCTAAGTTACAGCAAAGAGCAACTTTTGAGAATCCATTTCCTCCAGAAAATAGCAACAGAACAAACATCTGTCTAAAACAAAACTCATGAGCTGCAACATATGCTATAGAAATTGTAACGCTAGAGAAGCTGTGAATTTTGTAAAAGTTTTTTTTTTTTGTTAAGGTCTGAGTGTTAGCATGACTCCCTCATGTGAATTTCTGATTTCTGTCTGACTGCTCAGAGGTCTCCATACAAACCTTTTGTAAAACCTGAACCGTGAATCTGACCGTTTTTAATTTCCCTCCCAGCAGAGCATCCTCTTCTTCACTGTGTAGACATTAAAAGGATCAACACTCCTCTACAACTACTTCCTTTAATGTCTCTCATGCCACACAAAGCTAAATTTACTCTATACATTAGGAAGTTGGAATGCCTGCTCCCCTAAGGCACCACATTCATTTCCTCACAGGAATGCAGACTTGGGGCGGTGGGCTGTATGTCCATGTCTATATTTAAAGCCAAATGCAGCTGATGGCCCCATCAGCTGTTCACATCCTCGTTAAGTCAGTCGGACAGGAGCAGAACTTCTTGTTCCAAAACAAAAATACAAGTAAAGTCCAAATCGAGGATCTTGTTCGCTCTGGATTTGGTTGAGTCTTTATCCCATCTTCTGTCCGTCGGTTCACCTCTACTCATTTGACTCAGTTTTAATCTGGATTTTGTTCGTTTGTCTGTTCGTTTGGAGTGTGCAGGTTTTTAATTTGCATTTCTGGAGTTTCCCCCCACACAGTCCAAAGACATGCATGATCGTTTATTTATGGATTTTTGTTATGGATGGATCCATAAAAATGACAAACAAATAAAATCCTCAGGCCTCTCACCTCCGTGTTGAATGAGACCTTCTGCCTGTACAGATGTTTGCATGTTTTTAATTCAGTTTCCCACAGTAAGTTTTTCTCCTCTTGCAGTTATAGAGTCTATCTCAGTTGTACAATTTTCTGTTCTAATTATTTAAACAGAAATATCAACAATCTAATTTTGAGACAAATAATTTCTGTGAAATAAAAGCAACAGAAACGTTTTTGTAGTTTACACACATTAACCAAATAAATACCAGTCAGGTGTTGCATATTTATATATATATAAAAAAATAATCTATACACTTTATTTTCTGATTAACTGAGGACGCAAAAGCACTTAAATTCTGTCCCTTTAAAGCTGCCGCATGTAAGTTTTATTAAAAAATGTTAAATTTTTTTTTACATATTTGTTCAAACTGTCCTATGACAGTATAATACAACAGAAAAACATCATTGGAATGATGCTCCTCCTCCTCCCATTGTCAGGCCTCTCCTGGTCAAAACAAGCCAATTAGAGCCAGTAGGAAGGTTTTTACACTGTCCATCATGTTCATGCAAGTGCTGCTAAATAAGCTAATGGAGGAGAAACATCTTACTGTTGCAGAAATACTGTTTATCCGGCATCATCAGTGGCTATGTTCATTAGCCTGAGCGTTCATGGCAGGGTCTGCAGCCGTAGCGCAGCAGAGAGAAAGGATTAGGCTGTGAGCAGTATGTACAGGAGCATGACTGACAGTGCTAAGACCCTCCTCCTGACTCTGGTTGTTTCTGACTGAGTTGTGTATTTCTGCCAATGGGAGAAGGCAGCAGAGCTTGATCTTTTTTTTCCCGTCTCATTTTTTTATCTGTCTCAAATTATGCTGTGACAAATATGTGAAAAGTTACATACCGCAGCTTTAAACTTGCTGAAGCTCTCTGCAGTTTCTCCCTCTCAGTCTGACTGAAATACAAAGTTTTCCCTTTTAACCATGACTCAGACTCTGTGTGAGCGCCGAGGCATGACATGACGTTGCTGTTGTTTGATAAAGCACTGAGAGATTCCTAAAAATGACCCGAGAGCTGGAATGTATTAAACTGGCAGATCCAGGAGAAAAAGTCACGACAGACTGTTGCTAGCGGCAACTGAAGGCTTGAGTCGGTGTGTTTTGGTGCATGTGTGTAATGAAAGCAAGTCAGCAGGCAGAGAGGTTTGTAGTTGTCAACTGAACCTAAAGCAAAATCCAGAAAATCACACTCTATGATTGTTAAATAATCAATTAGAAATAAGTATCTGATCGCTGAGGTCTGGTCACCTGACTGGCCTGAATCAAGAAGTGACAGTTATGGGGAAAAATTATTACATTTCTTTTTATACTCTGTATTTAAATGTAACCTTTCAAATGTTTAAAACCATTGTGTCACAGATACTGACTCCTCACAATTTCTCAACAAAACCCCAGAAAATTATTCCACCTGAGTGAAGTTATTCTCACCTTCTTCAAATTAAACAAAATTGGTGTCAAACGCTTCTGTTGCTTTGTGCAGCAAAACTTTTTCATTTGTGCCGCTATCACTTTAAAGATATTTGTAAACATTTCAGAGGTTCATTGAAGGTTAACCAGCCACATTTACGCAATCAAAAGAAATATGGTGTCAATCAACTATGCTACGTTTGTCCTGTGTTTGTGCAGTGAAAAAGTATCATTTGTGCTGTTATAATTAGTAAGATTAAAAATAAAGTGTCCATAGGTCACCAGGGATCAACCTACCCCCCCCCCCCCCACACATTAACAAAATCAAAGAAACTTCATTTAAATTAATTGCTCCATGTTGATTGGCACCAAATTTTGCTTGGTTTTCTAAATGTGGCTGGAGGGCGGCTGAACCTTTGATGACTTCTGGAAATATCTATTAATATCTTTAAAACGGTAGCAGGGAAAATGACACATTTTGCTGCACAAACGCAGCACAAAAAAGTTTGACGCTAATTTCGTTGGATTTGAAGAAGATGGGGCCCAACTTCACGCAGGTGATTATGCCTCAGATAACATGAAAATTAAACACATGAGGAACATGATCTCAAAGAACAGCCGAAAAGCTCAAAGGTATGAAATAAAAACAAACATTGCTTATAGAATGTCGCTTTTAAAGTTGCTGTAACAAAAGTACATTCTCATCAAAACCCTCCGTAGTGAATGTTTTCTTTCTGAGAGAGAAAGAGGGAGAGGATTCAGATGCCGCCAACAATCCACTCAACATTTGGTCAAGCCAAAGCCCGGAGCTTCAGGGAGGAAACGGCATCCGCAGTCTATGACATCAGAGATTAGTCGTAGACCAGCCGTCCCCCGTCCCTCTGTGCAGAGACCCAGAGGGGACAGCCATGATGGACACCTGTCACAGCTCGTCCCCGTCTGCAGAGTGTCTCCGCTGCTTGAGACGGAGGCCAGCAGGGAGGAAGAGAAGAGCGCTATGCACGAAACAGCTGCTGCAAACGGGGGAGGGGGTCTGCTGTGACAGACTGCGAAAGCTTTCATCGCTTTGGTCTCTAATTGTTTGCAATCACACATTAGTCTCCGATTTTCACTCTGTCATTCACAAATATTGGCAGAATGAGTAAAGCAGCAAATCTCTAAATCACACAATGACGTCCTCAGCAGTTTTAGTCAGATTTGAACAAACGAAGCGGCCAGCTGGTGTTGGATTCACGGCTGGACAGTTTTACAGGATGTTTGCTGCTCCAAGTTCACTGTCTGAGAAATCAAACTCATTGAACGGTTTATATATATGTATATATCTAGTTTAACTTCAGAGATCATTTGAACAGCCAGAGTACATGACAGATTTGACCTGGCAGGCCCATGTTTGGAGTGTAAACACACAGAGATTGCTCGGACACATCGACCTTGTTGTCAGTGTGATAATACTGGTGCGTTCACCAGTAATCTGGAGAAAACATCCTCTGCTTTCTGTCTAAAAACTGCTGTCTATTTTCTTTGTACACGTTAAAAAACATTCCACAAGCAGCTTTGACATCAGGGGCTTCCTATAAATGCAGTGTCACTGCTTCAGAATGACTGCAGACGGCTGGTGTTTATTTTCGGCAGTCTGTGAATTGCTGGGTGTGGGGTTCGGAGTTGGCTGGGATAGCACAGATGCCATTACCAGATGTACAATTTACGCTACACACGCTATGCGTTACTTTCACGGACAGTCAAGCTGCAGGACAGTGTGTGTTAATGCACAGACAAAAAGTGTCGTATTTGGACGGTTTACTTATGTATGTGCAGATCTGAGAAAGGTCGGGTCAGGAATGGGTCAGGGGATTATTTAAAGAGGTAGGATGTCATTTCTGTGGGACGCGTCGGAGAGGAGAAACTCCTCAGCAGCCCTTTGGATTGTGTGTGTGTGTGTGTGTGCATGGGTGCATGTGTGTGTGTTTCAGGAGCAGTGGCCTCCATGCATGTCAGCATCAGTCAAGTTATTTCAAATATCTCAGATGGTTGAGATAATTTCTAAACCACGGTTGTGTAAAAACTTTCTGTCCCAAATTTTCAGACATTAATTCTTCAGTACTTCATCATCTTATGAGGAATATTTATTTCTTTATGAAACCACAAAGAGGCTTGGGACCATTTCACCCTTTTGGCCATTAATTCCCACTATTTTATGCCCACATGTTCAAAATAATTATGACTTCCTATTAGGTATTTCTTCTTCCATTTATATTTATTTTACCCATAAGCAAATCTTTTTTCATTCCCATACTTCATGCTTAATTATTGTGTATCAATTTATTTATCATGGTTGTATTTGATGTCCTACAAATACAAACAGCAATGGGTGTGAATACTTATGTGCATATGAATTTTATTCCCAAACCACGCTTTTCACTTTGTAAAAAAAGGTAAAAAAAAAAAAATATATATATATATATATATTAAAAAGGAGGTTACATAAAATAAAGACAAAATGAGGAGGTGTGACTACTTTCCAGATGAACTGTAAAAAAATAAAGTTCTAAAATGTCATACATAATGTTACATAATGGCAAGATATTCTCTGGTGTTTTTATGTTTCCTGATTTTGGCAATGTAACAAGAAATAATTCCATAAAACTTAAGAAACATTAAATATGACAGATTATGACCCGTTAACTAAAATAATTTAAGTCACATAATCAAACTTCATTCTAGCACATTCTGGGTAAATTATGAACAATGAATTTAAAACCGTTGCCCACGAGGGCAGAACGATAAGATCGATAAGAACATCCTGGCACGGGCCGCTCCTTTTTGAACATCAAAACGTGGGATGCAAAAATCTAAAACTACACAAAGAGAGGAAACGACTCATAATCCTCCTCAAGTCAAGATCAACCAATGTTGTGTTTAAAAGTCAGCCACAGCTCAGAAGAGAACCCATTTCAAACGTGGTCTTGTTGAAAGCACAGAGGCACAATCGTGTTCAAATTCCTTTACCTGAATGAAAATAACAACCCAAAAATGTCTGACATGCAAAAATGTGACTTCTAAAAACGTCCTACATGATGATACGTCCATCAGGAGATATTTGTCTGTATTTCTTTTAACATATATTTTTAAAACACATGACTGTCATTCAATGTTTTAAAATTTCACACCAGATAATTGTTCTCATTCATCCATTTTGAACTACAACGCCACACACACAACATGTCGCCTTTGTCAAGTAAAAAGATTGAAAAGAAAATTTAGGGGCACAAATACAAATTTTCAGAGAATATTGGAAAGCCTGAAAAAAGTTTTAGCACAGCCACTTTAGGACAGTGTGAGTGTGACTGTTTGAAAGCAAAATGTAAAGAAACAGAGATAATATGCTCCCAGTTATAATTGAAATAACAGCGAATTAAGAAGTTTCAGACTGTTCTCTTTCTTCATATGCCCAAAAGACTCATAAAGATAATAAAAAGGTGAATCTATTTAGTAATCTAAATGTGTTACAGTTTTATACAGGGCCGGATTTACAAGGCTGTGGGGCCTGTGGGCTGGAGTCAGTTTTGGTGCCCAATTCACTGAATCTACCAATGCAAATTACAATACATTAATATGTCGTCACATACGTTAATCGATGTATTTTAGGTTTAAAATGGAGGCAACGACATGGAGCAGTGATCCATGTTGTTGCCCCCAGAAACACTAGAACTTCATAAATTTCCAATATTTGAGTATAAAAATCCCCAAAATATGAGCCTATAAACGGTATATAAAGTACAAAGCAAAACATGCATTCATAAAGTAAATAAAAAGTATCTGGGGCCCAGAAACACTTTGGGGATCTCAGCTGCTGCCCTGTAAGCCGTTTCTAAAGTCTGGTCCAGGTTTTGCAGATGATCCTGCTCTGCAGCTGCTGGCACAAGAAGTATTGTAACTTCCTGAAAAGTTCTTGTGAAACTGGATTCATGTCTGTTGAGGTGTCATTATTTCTAGGTGGGTTGACAGTTTTTAGGGTTCTGAGTGGTTTTACACCCGCGAGTTGGTGGGAACGCGTGACGAAACAAATCGGATCCTCTGTGAGTACAGCAGGTCTGTCAGATAGAGCCCAAAATTCACGCAGGAGAACACGGCCACCACCACTTTGCTGTCCCAAGGACACTTCCCTTGAGGGCACGATGAGGGTCTCCATGGAGACCCATATTTTGAGTCAAAGCAGAAAACTGGCCACACCACGGAGGCGCTCAGGTAGAGCAAAACCTCCAGGAAGGTGCACACCACTACGAAGCGATCGAAGGGCATGCACCTCACAGTCTTGGTGCGTTTGCAGACGGTCATCATGACCACCAGGGCGGTGAGAGCAAAGCAGGAAGCGTAGACAACCACACAGTAGATTGTGGCGGCGTAACGCGAGAACTGGCTCCCGTTGGCCAGAGCGCCAAAGATGATGCAGGCGACGAAGGCCTGCACCACTTTCAGAAGGCCGGGGACGGTGGCCATGTAGCCCACCACGATCTGGCCCGGTCTGGCCCGGCACAGCGCCACTTCGGCTCCGTAGGCCAGAGTTCCCAGGATGGAGCAGACGGTGACGGCGATGCGGAAGTCTCGGACTTCGCAGCCTTCGTACGGGCACTCGGACCTGACGAAGAACAGCGGGTAAACCACGGAGGCCGTCACGTACCTGCAGAAAGGAGACAGGAAGACGGGTTCATCTCTCTGGTTTTTCACGTCACAGCACATTCAGGTTCAGTAAATCAAGGCAAGAACAAGATTTTAAAACTGATTCATTGATGGTGATGATTTTCTAAATCAATTACATAGCGTGGCCAGCAGGTAGGAGATGCGGTACATCCTGTAAATGTCACAAGGTCATCACAGCTCAACAGGATGACGCATAACATCACAAACACTCATAACTTTGGAGAAACTGAGCGATTGGTCGGTTGGACATCCATCAGTCCAAAGTAACCAAATAAATTATGAAATAATAAACTTGAATTGAATGTAGGGGGGTAAAATCTGGAGATGAATGGTTATTTGGTGAGCGGACCTCCAGTGACTTCTGTCACCTACATGAGCGTGGCGCAGGCAGCCCAGGTGACCGTCAGGTTGTCCCAGGACACCCGGAGGCAGCTGTAGAGACGGGTGGCGTCCAGAAAGAAGACAACCGCCGACACGGCAAAGCAGCAGCACCAGGCCGCCATGCAGAACACGCCCTGCGACCCGCTGTACCCGGCGCTGTGGGTCACCATGGCGATCACAGCACAGCCCATAGCTAGCTGGCAGGTCCTGGCGCCACCCAGGGTGGAGCAGAGAGCCCCCTTGTTGAGGTACGGACCCCCCTGGGAGTCCATGGCTGACGGGAAAATGACTTGGCGTCCAGAAACAGCTCGACGTTTCAGGTTTGTTGGGGATTTTCTTTCTTCAGGACATCTGTGAAGCAAAGAAACAGGGTGACATTTCCTCATGTTAAGAGTTGTAGGGGTTCTCTGACAGTTCTATCTTAACTGGTTGTATGTTCCCTCATTTTCTATCCAGTATGCGACTCCTAGTTTTATAAAGCACTGACTTAAAAAAAATGTAACGCAGAAGTCATGCGAGTTTAAAAAAGGTGATGTAAAAGCTGAACCACTGTTGAGTCTAGTCTTTTAGATCTACAGCCAGTTATTGTGACTTTGCTTTAGTGAAACATGACACTCAACCAGATATGAAAATAACGATTTAGCTTCAAGAAAATGTTTCCCAGTCAGGTTTTACCCGGAGTCTTGGCACGCAGTCGGTGATCGGCTGGAGAATGATGAATGTCTCAGCTCTTTGCTGGAGTCTCTCCCATTTCTGAAGGACGTTGAGGAACATCTGCTGCAGACGGTGTTTCAAACCTGCATCCTTTCTCGCATTATGAAACCCAAATGCTATGCCAGGTCTGTGGCTGCATTGTCAAACTGTCATCTGTGGTGCTTTCTATTGAGCCAATGAAAGAAACGGGAACAAATTGCCTAAAGATCTGATATAAAATAGATCATAAGTAACTTCTGTCTTGACTCAACCCTTGAGCTTAGAGCCATGTTATGTTTCAATGATTCAAATGTTGGGTTGTTTAACAAATTATATTTGAAAAAAATACCTTTCTTCTTGGGAGCAAAATGCAATGGATCTAAAATCTAAATTAATATAGAAAAGTCAACCAGTTCTGGTTGGAAACTTCTGCAGCTCCTCAGTTTCCTTTTTGCTTTAGTTTCTGTTTTTATTCATTTTGAAGATTTTTCTCTATTCCAATTTTTTCCTCTGTCACGCTATGTAACGGTTGGAATTTTTATGCATCCTCCTCCAGACTGACATTTGTACAATGGCATACTTTAGATGCTCTATAACTTCTCTGCATCCTGCAGCTTTAGCTAAAGAAAATTAGTAAAAAGCAAGTTGATGTAATTTTATTTATGCAGCACAGTCTCAGCAGTAAAGCAGTTCAAAGCGCTTTACATGAATTAGAAGGAAATATATCAAAACAACAAACCAAAGGAAAAGGCAAAAGAAGAAAACAAAAATGTATAACCCCATGTTTAAGGATGAGTAAACATGGAGTTATAAACTGGTAGGGGTTGATAATGTTTCTCCAGATAAACTAATAAGAGTTTCTCTGGATTCTAAGTTTGTCCTAGTTCCTGCTCTGGATTGAGTGAAAACCTCTGGATCTTGTTGCTCTAGCTCTAGGTTTGACTCCTCTCCTGGGTTGAGTGAATTATAGAAATGTTCCTGTTCTGGGTTGCTAAGCAGAAAATCATGCCTGGGCAGCTGAACTTCATGTCACTGGTGCTGATCGAGACGTGAACTCTTCACCCATGAACACAAAATGCTGTGACCGGATCACAAACCTGCCACAAAAGGCGGGATTATGTGTCACAATAAGAGGAGAAAAGTGTTTTGAACGACATCATTCAGCTGTTTCAGCCGCGCTGAGATTTATTTTTGTGACAGACACCAGGGGAAACGCATTTCAGAGATCTTCTGTCAGAACTTAGTCTGGGCCGGCAGTGGGACACTCACCTCTCCGCTGACCGATCCCCCTCGATCACATGAGGCAAACCGCTCAAAGTTCTTCAACAAAACCTCTTCCACAGCTCCGCATCATCAGCGGCGGGTCCAGACTCCAACGCTCAGCGCAGAAAAACTCCACAAGCCACTCCAGGTGAACCTTCCAGGACCAAAGTCCATGCTCTCATCCCCGTCGAAAGGTTAGGACTTTCCCCAAGACGCGCTCCACCTCACCACACTTTCTCCTCCCAGTGTGGTGAGGAGGGGGTCGCTGCTGGTCAGCGGGAGCAGAATGAAAGTTATTTGGGGCTGGGCCGTCACGGCGTGAAGAGGTGCAGGGTCCGCGAGGCTGGGTGTGGAGTCGGAGGAATGCAGACACACTGCAGACCCTCTGGCTGGCCACACGAAGGGGAACACTGTCACTTTAAAATACACAGATCAGGATTGACATGTGATGATTTACAACAGCTTAATACGTCTGCAGAGTTTTGTTAGGTTACAAATGCCAATGGATTTTATTGAGATTCTCTGTTACAGACTAAATCAAAGGGCATAACTGACAGAGAATATTCACTGTTCAATCTATCATGTGAAAATGGAAAGCGTATGAAACCCACCAAGACGTGAGGTCCATCTGAACAGGCCAGGAATTAAAGAAAACTGGTAGGAGGCTCCTGGTTAGTCTGGAGGAGCTGCATGGATCCAAAGCTCAGGTGGGAGAAGACAAGACAACATTGAGTCTTACAACCCAGAAATGTGTCTTAAATGGAGGAGTGGCAATAAGAAAGCTGTTGACATCACAGTTGTTGCATATTAAAGCGCGACAACGGTCTAGTCAAAGACCGGACCTTAATCCAACTGAGAATCGGTGAGAGGGCTTTGTGTCCACAGACTCAGGATCATTTTCTTTGGGGGGTTTCTGCTTTTGTGCAAAAAACTTGTGACTCTTTCATTTTCTGTTAAAGTCCTTCCTCTACAAATGAACCAGAACCCGATCAGCTGACGCCCGATCCGTTTATCCTTATTAGAGCTGAGAGATCAGATAGATCTGTTTTTATTTGCTCTCTGTTTCAATTAACACATAAACTAAAGCTTTACACAACTGTAAATATCTTTACAGTTAAAAAAAAAAAAGAAAAAAAGTTTGAGAAAAGAAAATCTGAAATACTTCAGACTCTGATCTGAACAGTTTGTGAAACAGCGACAAGAAACGTGTCAATAGACCAACTGACAACATAAACAGAGGAAGCGAAAACGTCAGTCTGAATGATTTGGACTATGTGTGTACGAGATGGATGGATGAAAACTTTCACACATGCAGAGTCTGGTTGTGATTCTGTGTTTTATTGAAGCCGTTTGGTTTTCTCCTCGACGGATTCACACTGGATCCATCAGTGAAATCAACAGGTTGCACTGGAGTTCTGCAACCTCAGACTGGGTCAATGAATAGTATTTCAAGATACATTTAAAGCCCAACACGCTTAAAAACTAAGATCCAAAAGGTAAATCGTTAGCAGAAAGCACAGATCCGATTTTCAAATTTTACCTCAAAGCGGAGAAAACGGCAAATGCCATGATCATCCTCACTTTACTTAAACTAGAACCAAGCCGTTTGGCTTGATGATGTAATTTGAATGAATGAAAACAATTTCTGTTCACACTTTTAAGTCTTTGTCTCCCCCTGCTGGTGTCGCACACTCTGCCAGCCTCAGTCAGACATGCAAGGAAGTCCCTCAGTACTAAAATATAGCATCAAATATTCACTCAAAATGAATTATTGAACTATTAAAAATGTCATTATTTTGTGGTCAATCTGCTAATGTCACCTAAAAACTAACAATGGTAAAATCACAGAGAGAGCAACGCCTCAGTCAGTTCATGTTTAACTATTTAACTTGATAAAGTGCATGTTAGTTACCAAAAACTAAGCAGATTTGTTTCTTCTTAAACTTGGGAACTTCTAGGCTCAAGAAAATAGAAACATTTTCAGTGTGAAGTTAAAGAGCTTGGAGAATAAAAGACAAACAAGAGCTAACCCTGTTAGTACAAGACTCTTTATTCAATCATCTGCCCATTCCCAACACATCTCTCTCTCAGTCCCAGGAACAAACTGGAATGAAACACAGCAATCGCCTTCGAATTCATCAGTTCAACTATTCATCTCCGTCTGTAACGGCAGCAGGTTCTGGTTCTTGTGGATCAGGACCTCAGTGGAAGCGCAGCAGAGGTCTGGATGTGGCTCTGACTCCTTCAACGCGTAGCAGCGCACGCCTCATTTCTTACCTGGGAAACAAACAGGAAACAGTTAAATACGCCACAGGAAGCTTAGAAACGATGAGCGTTTAAACACTCTGGAACCTTTTCAAACAGCTGGAGCTTTTTTCACATTGTTCAACGTGAGTTCTGGTACTGGGGGGTTTTATGACACAGCAACACAAAAGTGTCATAAAGATCAGGATTGACAGTGTTTAATAGTCAGGAGGAAGGATATACATGCTTTTTTTTTAGTAATCTGAAAATTGTGGCGTTCATTTTTGTTTCCAGATTAATTTTAAGGTCATAACTTCCTAATGTCTCATTGAATGTTGCTCTGTGAGATCTTTAACGCTTGGGATGTGGATTTTATATCCCGATCCACCTGGAAAGATCTCCAGAACTTCACCCCGGACTTGTTTGGATGTTGGTACAAAATATTTAAAGCCATCATTTTCTTCAAGGTTTTCTTTTACTGGCATATTAATGAAGCTTCTTTTTAAATATTGCAAAATTGTGTTTTGTTTTGTTTTTACATTAGCGGAATATCAACAAAGCAGCTGGTTAGGAGTTCAATAAATTGGTAAGAAAAGCCAATAAACTGCTTCTGAAAATAGACCGACTTACAAAATACTGTATAGTCAGGGCTCCCAAACATTTCTATACCCAAACTCTACAGATCACCAGACTGAAATTGAAAGTTTTTAGTCCTATTTAGTCCAATTTTATAAATGTATTTCAAGATATTTATAGAGTGGCCAGACGTTAAATGTGCGCCCCGCAAAAATGTCCAACTGTGAAGAAATGGGAGGAAGGAACCAAGAGAGAAGGAGAGAAAGGACGATGGCTAAACTGATAAATGGACGTCATGGCGATGAAGGACGAGAGAAAAGCCACGAATAAAACCGTGTGAACACAAAACGAGTTGAGGATTCGTTCCTCCTGGTTCCTCCTGATGCGTCACTGCTGATCCCCTCAGAAATGGACAAACAGCGCGACACACACACACCGAGCAGAGTCTCGAGCGAGTGTGTCTCTGCGCACCGGTCCACACATGGAATCTATAATCCTCATCGAGCGCCCTCCCATCTGCCTTTTTCTTTCAACTTTCTTCATGAAAGAGAAAACAGCCACAGCTGGGTTCAGAGAGGACACACACAGAAATAAAACTCACAAAAACACAAACAACACAGGGGAGGGGCTGCAAACGGAGCGAATACCCTGAAGGCAAACACCAATATGGTGACCAGCAGAAACCCTACGACACAACCTGAGAGGAGCGGCTGCACCAGAGGCTCTCTGGCTGGACACTGCGCACGTGTGTGTGTGTGTGTGTGTGTGCGTGTGGGCGTGTGTGTGTGTGTGTGGTGGCATTCAGGACAGGATGCGGACGACAGTTCTGAACCAACTGCTTGGTCCGAACATCCACCCCGATTCAATGAGTCACCAGCCGTTCTGTTCTTTAAAAGCAACAAGTTGTTGAATGTGGTTCGCTGTTCTCAGTTTGTTAGGAGCTTAATGGCGCAAAACTGCAGTGATAAAAAGTTCTTTCACAACAAGAAAAAAAAAAAAGGACGTAATTGATCTCAGTGGGCTTTTATTTCCATGTTTAGTGTCTAATGGTGTTTTCACTCCTTTTTAATGAAGCTTGTTCTCTTAATTCAGCAGCAATGGAACATTTTAGACACTGAAGGCCTGAGCTACAAAGATTCAAAATGAGCGAAGAATAAAACTGGAAGCGCAGGAAGAGGCCGTGTTGAACGATCAGTTATGAGCTGGAACTCTTTCCAACTCATAAACATCACTGCTGAATATTTTTCTAATCTATTTTTGTTTTACATTTAAATGTTTTAAATATTTTACAAGCAAAGTCTGCTGTCATTGTATCTATGCCTCTTGCTCGACACGGTGACCTCAGACACATTAGTGTTTACACTAATTTGTTTATATTGACACAAAAACAGCACCTAGCAATCTGGTTCAGGTTTAGTAAATCACATTAGGGGGAAGTATTGGGATGTCGTCCTTCTTCGCTTCCTGGTTATCACTGTGTTTTGCATATTCATGAAAGCAGATAAGCTGAATTTAGAACGACTGCAATTCTCCTCATTTTGCGGCACAATCTTGTTTGTGCGTCGTTCGTAGACCAGGCGTGTGCGCGCGTTATCAAGTTTGCACCAGATTTTACAAGTCATGTGTTTAAACAAACTTTATTAGTTTTAAACAAATTACAGCTCTTTCTAATACACTTGTGTTTTAAATAAATTACAATCACTTGAGACTAAACGGCTGTTCCTTCTCTTCTGCCTCACATCAGACCAATCTGCTGCCTTCCCCTGTCTGTGATTCTTTCTCTCTTCTTCTTCTCTTGTTTCTCTCCATCCTCTCAACTGAATGACACAAACTTCATGTTAAGTAGGTTGAAAATACAACAGTCAAACCACACAAGAAACATAATTTTAACTAAAATCTGTTTGGATGAACAGCTGCTTCTGATCAGAGCTGGATACATCACACCACCGCTCACATGTTAGACTGAGTGACAATGTTTAAACTCGAGTTTATCACGGCCAAGTTCTATAATTTATTGGATTTATGGTTCACCGTTTCACTCAACAAATGATGAATGTCTGCACAACAAAATAACCACAAACAAGTTCTTTCATTTTTCTTGCTATAATCCGTTAGTTTATCAAAGCAGCACACAATGACAGGACAACAGTGACCTGTCATTTTACAGGTAAAGCTAACCTGGACATTCACAAGCCGCCTCTTAATGCACGGACATAACTTACCTGCTGTCTTTCAATCACTTTCAACTGTTCTTTTGTTTTGTGCCCTGAAAGCTTTTTTTTCCCCCCCACCTCTCTATCTTTAGCTCAGGTGACAACACAATTCAAATGGAAAAAAAATAAATAAATCGAGCGCCAAGTGTAAAGTATAAAAGCCGCAGCGCCTAATTGGCTAGCATGCTCAACGCAAACCTCTGAACGAGCGAGAATAACTCAGTGTGTGGGTATTATTAAAAATAATAATCGAAGTCTCTCTGTTGTTGATTACAAATGCCAACTGGAAATAATTTTTGCACCACCATTTTGGCGCCCCCTTAAACAGCATCCATTTGCGTTGCATGTAGTGCATTCCCACTGTTTGCTCCAGTGGCTGTTCATCCTCTCCTCACCTGGCAGTTTGAACCACTTGGGCACCTTGCCTGGGTCAGCTCTGGCCGGCTTAGCGCCATGTGGTTGTGCGGACGCTTCCGGCTCTTCCTGCGCAGACTTTGGGTCAGTGTCCATGGCTTCTGCGGGCGGCGGCAGCTCCTCAACAGGTTCTGAGCCGGATGTGGTCTCTGGGGACCGGAGGAGGCAGCTACAGTAAGGAAACAAGAGGCGAAAAACCTCTGAGGGGGAAGTATTGACTGAGGCATGTTTGTGTCTGATCAGAGCAGGATTATTTTCCTTTAGAGTTTCTGCTTTTTAAGATCATAATTGATTAAATTTCAGACTTGTATCACGACAGTAAATTGGATATTTTATATAATAGTAGTACCAAGCTGTTTTGCACAGAATCTGCAGAGCAGATTAACAACAGAGGTGATCCAGTGGCGAAGACAAAGACCATCCTTATCAATGAAAGATGCAAAACAAGCTAGCTAGCTAGCAAGGGTTTATTAGCAGCTAGTTAGCCTCAACCGTATCAAGTCAAACAACATAATGAAGATGTCTGAGTGCAATTTTTTTTTACGTGACAGAAAAGTCCCACAAAAAAAATAACCTAGTAGAATATAAGTACTTAAACACAACAAAATTTAAGACCAGCGATTAATGTAATTAAGACATATTTTCCAATGAATCTAAGACATTTTAAGGTCTTAAAAGTCTTAAACTCATGTATCAAAAATTCATACTTATTAAGGATGTTCTCTGTCCAGGCTGGGCAGCTAAGACAAGGTTAAGTGCCACCATTGTTCCAGCAGCTGAGGGTCACTTTTAAGGCTCTATCTTTAGAAGTACTGGGGCATGGTGTGTGCGTTTGTCTCTGTGTGTGTGTGTGTGTGGAGGAAATGAGGGCAAATAGGGGCACCTGTTATATAACTAAAACCTCAAAGAGATTCCACATACCTCGCGATGGACTCATTGGCTTTCAGGGCTGAAACAGACGTCTTAAGCAGATCTCTTTTTATGTAAAACTCTGTGGAGGAAAACTGGGTTGTATTAAAGTCCTCTGCAAAAGCACAAGTGTTTATTTGAAGCTGGCATAATATGTGAGTAAAAGGAAGAAAAAAATAAATAAAACCTGCTTTGACGTCAGAGCCGAAGTACACCAAAGCACCAGGAAACAGGTCGGCCTGAAGACAGACGCAGAGAGCGAGCGAGTAAACAGAAGCTTTCAAAATGTTTGGCATTCTCGTCAATTTCTACAGACAGACCGAACTGCAGCTGCCTCCCGCTACAAGCAAACCAAACGTTCCTGGCAAATGGGAGGCAGAAATTAAGCTCGTTTCCTGGGATGATTCATGGCTCGGGGGGGATATGAACCAGCAACCACTGTTCTTTGAAGCGGACCACAAAATGAGCACCAATCAAATGGTTAGTGAAAACACTTTCACCCCTGAAGCTTCACATTCCTCCACCATAGATGGTCCTAATGGTTATAATGGACCAGTGGCAGGAAGATATATTATCAACTGTGTAATTTTGAGGTGAAAAACACAGACGGGTGGGCAGGCGCGGAGCATGTCTGTCACTCTAATAGGACAGAAGTGAAAAACAGTTAAAGAAAATGTCTTCTTCACACGAGAAACACACAAAACGGTTGTTGTGGAGGGGAGAACTGCCGTTTTTGTTTGAATTATACAGAAAAACAATTGGATAAAATTAGGACAGAAAGGTTATCTTTCATCTTAATTAGAGATCACAGCGAAGCAAAAACATCAAAACCACAAAACCGTCTGAAATATTTCAATAACCTTGATGTAAAAACAAGTAAAATGAAACAAAGTCGGTCATAATTCACTCCTCCAGAACATCAAGAACTACAAAATGAGTGATTTATTGATTTATTTAGTTTGCGTCTTGGCTCTAAACACTTGAAAACACAAGAAAGTAAACAAAAATGGCCATTTCAAACAATATTTTGCTAAATTGCATCATAACCATGGCTGACCAGGAAACGGACCTGAACCAATAAAGAATATATGGAGAGAGGAAGAAACCCAACAATGCTGAAGACCTGAGGTTTTCATGATTAATATGCCTCGATGTGCATTTTCCATTTTAATTAATCTCATTATTCTAGTGTGGTTCAATATATGGATGCAAGGGGACCGGAGAACATTCCAAAAGCAGGAAGTGGACTGTAGCACAGGGCATTCTGGGTAAAACAGACCCGAGAGTCCAACATTCCTTTAGTGAACACCTGACCATTTGTAGCAAAAATACATCTGCAGCTAAAAATACTTGAAACATCAACATTTGATTAAAAAAAAAGATTTAGCATCAAAATAGTGAAGGGCTGATCCGGTGATTGTTTTTAGGATTAACAGATTAATAATTGAACAGCAAAAGATGTTTAATAAATTATTTTCTGCCCACCCATTTGGATTAGTTACTGCTCTGAGTTTGTCTTTCAGACACTGTTTTGAGTATGTGCTCTCCCCTTAAACGATTAGTCGATTACTAAAGTAGTTGACGATTATTTCAATCATCAGTTCATCACAATTCATCGCTTCAGTTATACGAGCTACTCTGCAGTGACACGGGGCAGGTGGCTGCGGGGTCACATGGGTTTACACATGCACTGTCCTCTCTCTCTGTCTTTTGTGCGGCTGGTTGCTAAAATGGGACATACTGGCCTAATTGCTGTCATCAGAGCCCTGTGAGCAGGAAACAATGTGTTACAGCAGAACAACGAGCATTCCTGCGACCCCGTTCCCTACAAAGCCGCGTTCCGGAAGAGACGGGTTGACGAGAGGAGACCTGTGGGTGGATGAGAGGAACGGACAGAGGGGGCTTGAGTAAAAAACACAGGGTGACAAGAGGAGGAGGCGGAACGGATCCTGATGGAAGAGCGAGGGGCAGACGGGTGAGGGAGGGGACGCCTGCTATCAAAGGGCTCTGGGTTGGGGAAACATTCCTTTCCTAACATGACACAAAGTGATTAAAGCGCACGTTTGCGTGTGTGTGTGTGTGTGTGAGGCACATGTGCACGGACGTCTGTGTGACATGACAGAGAAAGATTAAAGATTCCTTCTGCGAGTCAAAGATTGATGTATAGTCTCAGAAACGGAGACAGACGGTACGTGCCTGAGTGCGCGCGGAGATTAAAAATTTTGTTTTTGAGCACTTTAACGCTTTTAAGTCCCTAATGGATAGAGACATGTGGGTGAAGGCCAGAGAGAGAGAGACAGGGAGCGTCTGGGTGCTGGAGGCTAAACGGAAAGAAACCGTTGAAGTTGGGGTGGAGGAGGGCGGGGGGTCGAGGGGGATGAGTTGTGGGTAACGGCTCGGGAGACGGAGAACAAAGACGGTTGCCGAACATCGCAGCATCTGATTTGACTGAGACGGATCCTGACACGGGAGAGCCTCAACAAAGACATTTCAAAGTGGGCTTTTAAGGTTTTTGTTTTTTTCCTGAAGGATTGTTATCGTTCGTACCAGCCCCACTGAGGGCTGAATCTTCATCATCATCCCAACAAGATAAACTTCAAACAACTCCCCCCACCCACAGCCACTTTGATTTGCCGCTTTTTCAGGTGTTGAATACGTACGTAATTCCAACTAATATATTTAAAACCAAGAGAAGGAACTGAAGGTATGGGAAGTGAGGTAACTACTTTATAACTCTGACACCGTTCCCTCTAAACTCAAAGGCAACAAAGCATCCTGGCTGCCTACTGCTCCTTGTATGTGTGTAAGATCAAAGCGAGGCCTGTATTAACCCCATGTGCCAGTCTGGGAAAAATCAAGCCCAGCTGGGGTCAAGGACAGTGGAGAGAATGGGGGAGTGGAGGGGGGCAAGTATGAGTGGAAGTGAAAAAAAGGGATGGAGGGGGCAAGAATGCAGAGGAGCTTTGAAGAGCCAGCCGAAACATTTTATAAGTGTGTGCTAAGAGAAAGAAGGGGGAGGAAAAAAAAAAAGTTTTATTTGTTGTTTTGTTGGAGTTTAACTTTGAGGTAAATCAGCGGGTTTAACAGCGGCGTCAGAGCGAAGGTGAAGGATCTTACCTCCACCAGAGTAGCTGAAGGGTCTTTCAGAATAGTTTTTGGAGGGGTGATGACTGAAACGGAGAGAGATGAAAATCATAGACTGATAATTGAATTCATGATCAAATCAGCAGTTATTTAAAGCTAACTTTAAATATAAAGCATGAATCCCCGGCCCTGCACAAGTTCTCACTGCTTAAACTTATTCACTTCGTTACATTCTAGTCACTAATTTCAATGCATTTTTATGTAACCAACACAAAGTGGTGTGTAATTGTGAAGAGGAAGAAAAATGATAAATGGTTGTTAATTGTTTCACAAAATAAAACTGAAGAAATGTGATATTTGTTCGTTATTCAGCCCCCTCCAAAGTGATAGTTGTCTTCAGAAATCACCTACTTAGTAAACAGAGAACATCTTTGTGGTTTTCCAAATTTGAATTGGTAACATTCAGTGTTTAAATGTGCAAAGCTCGTACAAACATACCCCAAAATATTTGAAATTGTAGTGAAAGTTTTTGGGGTTTTTTAAGCAAAGTTTCAACTCTGTGGGGCTTTAAACACAGAAAACCAAGGCTGGCAGATTCTTACTATAAGTAAAAAAACCTGTAAAGCATAGATTATTTTTCTTCTTCTGCGTCACATGCCATCTGAATAACGAACACTGAAGTACGAGGTTGTAAAGTGTCAAAATGTGGAAAACCTAAAGGAGTATAAATGCTTTTGCAAGACGCTGTACATCAAATGAATGTGGCTGCTGACACTCTGAACTTTTGTAACCACTCAGAAGAAAGACGAATAACTGCTTTCAACAAAATAACAAACGTATCAAAAGATTTAAAGCATCAAGTTTGATTTAATCAAAATGCCCCATCCACAAAGACTTAATTCAGAGACCGACAACTTTTGTTGTGAATGGCATTTCTTTAATTTCCTCTCCCTTGTTCCAAAACCCGCAGAGGCGGCAAGGCTTTGTAGACACATTGGATGCTTCTGCATGCAGCTAAGACTGAATGTACTAAAAAGTGTTGCAGACAAGTCGTAGATAAGATTAGACTGCTGTGAAAATTATGGGTTGAAAACTGAAACAATAAGCTTGCATATTTCCTCAGATTCTTTGTGGTTTTAAGCAGAATCAGAATCCTGAAATCACCACTGTTGGCCTGAGAGACACGTTGTTACCAAGACAAAGCTCTGCTTTAAAACAAACCTTAGAATATGACATTTTAATCGCTAAACTGCTTTAAATACAACAAGACAATAGAAAAAAATATATATATTTAAAACAAACAATGAACACTAGAAGTTAAGATGCAACAGCTTCACATATTTAAACCATGAAAGCATCACATTTTATTATAGGCAATGCTGCTTAATGTAATAGTGGAGGATATATAAACAGCTATTCTTGTTAGTGTTCAAGCTAGCATTATAGCACAGCTGACTGTGGCAGGGATTTAGAAAAGCAGCATCTAAAAGAAAAGCTATTGATTTAAAAGTCAGAAGATATTTCATCTGTTAATTAGTTGTTGGTTTTTTGTGCGAGTGTTCAGCTGCTTTCAATGTTTGTGTAGTTGTGGATGTCATGCTGATTTTGGCAAATAATAACTATAAAATCATCATGTCCTGAATTAAGATGTGCAAGTAATTACCTGGTGAGAAACCTCATCCTGATAAAACCTCCTTGATCATCCAGAAGTGAGCCACAATAATCACTTACCAATAAGCTAACAACAAGCAAATCAAAGAATCTCTGCAAATACAAGTTCATTTAATATTTATATCACCTGGACAGGTTGGTCTCCTGTGAAACAAACTCTCAGTTTGTGTCAGTGAGGCAAACATCCAGTCTATTTTAACACTAAGATAAAAGCTTTCTTTTTCAAAAAGCTTAAAGTTAGAGAGGTTTAGGTTATTCTGAGCAATATCTGTAGTTATGCTAAGGGCTAACGTATCACTTTTCCTCACTATGTTACTTTCTCTACTATTCTGCTGGAGTGACCAAGTTTCCTCCAGTCGTACAGAAAATACGGCGGTTCACGAATCCACAGCAACACGTCGCGTTAAACAACCAACTACAGGTTAGCTAACCTAGTAACAACCTGACTATTAAACCAACTAATAGCCTGTTAGACTGTTAGTAACTCACAGAAATTCAGGTAACTTTTGAGGCCTACATACAGAAATAAATTATCCATTAATGCTCCCATTGACCTTTTGGACTGTCACAATAGGCTTGTTAAGGCGATGTGATTGCAGTAAAGTTAAATGCAATCTGCTGGGTAGATACCCGAGTACCAGAAAAAAATATTATTTTAGCTGCATTGTATTATAACTATGTATTATTTGGAATGTATGCATGATCCTAACTAGAGTCTAGACCAGGCTTAAAAAATTTTAACCCTAATGGACTAATTACCATTAATTATAGGCCCCCGCCCAAAGTACACCTAACATATTGTTTTAATTAAGATTTTACTGCTTTTATTTTTGAACAGGAATTTGAGTAAGCAGTGTAACTTCTCCTGGTTTTAGCTTTTGTTCAACATCTTCAAGCTCCATTTTGTTATTTGCTGTAACCGCAGGGTGAGTCAGGTGCAAATATTTGGGGAGGTCATTGATAGAAGCAGAGGAGAGCAGAGCTGCACCAACTCCCCTATGTAGACTGCCATAAGTAGATTAAGAAAGCTTTATATTGGCCCAACCCGACCATCAAGCAAATAATTTTGGCCGACGATGTTTGTTGTTCATTTTTACATAAATAAACTGACATGAATAGAAGTAGGGCGTCATCTGTTAGTACTCAAAGGTAATTTTAAAGGTCTTAAAGGGCGAGTTTGGATACATGGAAGTAGTGGGAATAACTAAAAGGAGATTAAATGCCACTTACATAAGTAGAAACTGATCTGAGGATCCTCCAAGTGACTTCTCAAGAAGTGTCTCACTGCACCGACTGGACAAAAAGCAACGTGAAAAAAAACAACAAAAAAACAAGCTATACCTCCATCACTCAGCTTGTGGACTGTAATTGATGTTTCAGAAGGAATTTTCCTTCAGCTTGTTTTTTCCTATGCTGGCTGTCAGATGGCTGTTGCTCATAATCCCTGGAATTACAGACTTGTCTCATTCTTTCCGTCTATATCACTCTGCTGCGGCTGCAGTCGTGAATGTGTTTACAGGGCCACGAGTAAACTTCACATTGCAGCCATACCTGTGGCTAGTCAGGTGAAATGAGCATGCTCCAGCAATGTGAACCAACACAAACACACGCACCTGTCTCCAGGGGCCTGAAGAAGCCCTGCAGAACATGTCTGTCTGGAAACTGGATCCTCAGGACCACCTGGAGACGCACAGGATATACATACTCTGAATTTTAACAACTCATGATTTACATTGTAGAAGTATTTATGCCACTTGAAACTTTGATGTTTTGCCAGGTTGCAATCAAAATTTAGTGCGTTTTGAGGAGATTTTATGCCTTTGACCAACACTGGACAGTGCATAATTGTGAGGTTGAATGAACTTTTACTGTTACTCTTACACTTTTACTTCTCACAAGTAAAAGTGTGGCTCACGTCAGTATTCAGAATCCATGAGCCAAAACTTAGTGGAACCTTTTGCTTCAATTAAAGGAGAAAATGTTTTGGGGTGCGTCTCTACAGAATGAATCGTTTCCCCTTTATTTAAAAAGGTGGAGTAGTGTCAGGTCATACAAAGGCCTCCGGGTGTGTTGGAGAACATTTCTAAGCAGAGGTCTTACACTGGGACTGATCATATAAGGAAATGGTATGGATTCCAGTACAATGTGGAGATGGTCAAAGAACATATATGGAAAATGTGTATATGGAAGAAACTGATGAATATGTTGCGGAAAGCCAAATATGGTCCTGTGAAAGAGAGTGTTTCTAAAGATTTCTTCATGATTCGACTGTTTTAATACAGGTTGCACTTTGAAATAAAATCCTTAAGTTGTATCTGCAGAGCCTCTTTACAGCGGGAGTGTTAGTTTTACTCCAGATGTTTTATAGTTTTAGTTTCGGTCTTCCTTCTTCAACATGTTTGCTGTGCTCCCTACAAACTTTAAAAAGGAATGAACTTTCTTTCGACAACGGCTTTTTCTCTCTTCCATAAAGGCCAGATTTATTCATCTGTGCAGTTTCTCCAGAGTTACCATCGTCCTCTTGGCTGATCAGCTGATTAATGCTCTCCTCAACCAGCCTGCCAGCTTAGTTGGAGACCCATATCTTGGTAGGGTTGTGGTGAGATGTGCACAGATTCAAATAGTATTTTATAATTTAATCCTGCTTTAAACTTCTCCACAACTTTCTCCCTGATCTGCTGGTTGTCATCTTGGTCGTCAAGGTGCTGTGTCCCGTCTGAGGCCTTCACAGAGCAGCTGGATTTATACTGCCCACCAGCCGTTTTTAGTCCGCTTCAATCAAACTCTAATCCGTCTGTCCAGAAAGTCCGGTTTGTTTGGGGAGGTGTGGATGCGCAATCAAACTCTGATGCAAACCAAAAAAAGCGAACTCTGGTCCGCCCAAAAACACAGGTCTTGGTTCAGTTGAAGTGAACTCTGGTGAGGTTTTGAATGCCAAACAGACCGAGACCACTCCAAAAGAAGAAAGCGGACTATAGCGCAGGGCATTCTGGGTAAAGACAAATTAAAACAACGCAAGAGTCTAGTGTTAGCAGGAGAAATGGCTTAGAAGCCATTAGCCAGTCGCTAAAATCTGATCCTACTTTATTTCAGTTTGAATTTTGTGAAGAAGGAAGTTCATGTCTTCTTCAGAGGTTTATGTGTTGTTTACTTCAGTAGTTCTTGCTGCAGCGCATCCACAACTTGCTCAAGGGGTTTGAATTGTTTGACAGTGTGAAAGCGAACGACATCTTGCAATTTTGGTCCCCATTCGAACCGAGTCTACTGGACTATCAGGAGTGAAAAACGCCCAGCGTAAAGGGGAATGAACAAATTTGTCAGTCTATTAGATTTGTAGAGGTAAAAAAAACAACAACAACAAAAAAAAAAAACTAAAAATCCTGTCTCATTTTCCTTCCACTTCACACTTACGCATTACTCCATGTTGGTATGTTACAAAACATCCAAATAAAATATATGCCAATTTGTTGTTGCAAGGAGACAAAGTTCAAGGGTATGAATACTTTTGCAAAGCCATGTAGACCAGAGGAATGTTTGGACGTTGCTCACTTTGGGATACCGTTCCATCTTTTCCTTCATCTGAGTTTCCCTCAAAGCCTTAGTGAGGAGCGGGGCCTCCTCTAATAACTTCCTAGAGAAACAGGGAACAGAGAGACAAACACACGGGTTCAGAGATGAGGCAAACTGCGGAGAAATAGACGAGCGTGTGTGGCCGTGTATGCGTGTTGTGCATGTCAGAGGCAGAGACAAATTGCTGTGGTCGGTTTAACTCCAGCTTCGGTAATTGCAGTCATCGACATGGTAGCAGCGTCGCAGCGAGGCAGCATGTTGGCGCAGATTAAAGGTTGCGCTCGGCGAGGTCTCAACCTGATCGTGTTTGGTCCGTTGACTGGCCGGGCTACACAGAACAGAACTGCTAATTGCTGCCAGTACACTGCGTTCGTGGGGCCTTTGTAGTGTGCGTGGGGCGTGTTATAAAAGGAACCATGTTTGCAAACACACACAACGTCTCCGCAGCTGCGGCCCGCTGCGGCCGCATCCAGAGACGGCAGAGTAAACTCAGTCCCATCTGTTTTGTGGAAGTGCTCATAAATAAATAAAAACTTCAAACTCATATTAGGCAGGATGGGAAAAAAAAAAAAAACCTTCTGAACACACGCAGAGATGCCCAGCATTCTTCCTGCCTGTGGCCTCGCATCACTGCTGTGGTATTCAACAATTAATAGTTACATATTGAGAAAACACCACAGGACCACATGCAAAACCGACTTAATTATCTGCTTCAAAGAGTGCAGGACCAGAAGTCGGATTCAGATGGGTTTCTGCGGCAACGCAGTTTTTTTTAGTTTTTTTTTTAAACTGGCAAACAAACAATCGGCTGGTTTTGTTGTTGCCTTCCACTCACCTCTCGCTCTTCAGCTGGGCGAAGCGTTTGCGCACGTCATCCACAGTCACTTCAAAGAACTCGTCGGGCAGATCGGCGTGGTCCTCGGTCCGACGGGACGCAGAGTCCATGTGGTAGACGAGAGGCTCCCTGTCCACTGGCTGGCCAAAAGAGAGAAGCGACAATGTGTGACGACACTGTGACCCTGAAGGAGTATTCACACCCACTCAACTTTCCCACATTTTGCTACAAACAGCCACAAACTTCAACCAACACAAAAAGGTGCATAACTGCACAGTGGAGAAGACAAGTAGATGTTTTCAGATTTTTCTTTAGCAAGTAAAAGTGAGAGAAGTATGGCAGGCATTTGAGTTGATCCCACTTTACTGTGATGTGACATGTTCATTCAAGCTGAAGACGCTTTGAAAGCAATCAGATACACATCCCGTTCAGTCTTTGGGGTGAGAATATTGGAAAGGGGCCGTTCAGATTGCCATAAAAAAGAAGGATTTAAGATGCATTTAAGCTGAAACCCCCCCCCCCCCCCCCAAAAAAAAACTGGGGATCATTTGCCTGCAGTTTGAGAAAAAAATCCAGCTGTTTTGTGAAGACTTTAGAGGTTCGCTAGTGGACATCAGTGAACAAATGGTGTCTGCAAACATCCTGAGACACCTACACTGACACAGATGGGCGAAGAAAGGAATATTCAGAGAAACAGCCAGGAGGCCCGTGGTAACTCTGGAGGAGCTGCAGCGACCGACGGCTCATGTGGGAGAACGTACTGACAGGAAATCTATGAATTGTACCGGCGACAAATCTGGTCTTTGTGGAGGAATGGCAGCAAAATAAGGCACTGTTGAGAAATGAGGCCAAAAGCGAATCTTTTGGCCCACGCTGAGAACCGTTTCCACAATAACATCATGCAGTGGCTATACTTTGTCTCTGCCCTCCATTTCGGTCAAAATTCAGACACTGAATGAATTAGGGAATTTGTCACAAGAAATAAAATTCACAGATGTTATCCGTTCAATCTGACTGAGCTTGAGCTATTCAGCAGAAAAAAATGGGCAAAGCTGGTAGAGAGAAAACTCAAGAGTTGATGCTGTCACTGCAGGAAATGTAATGAATCAGAAGATGCAGGAGAAGATTTTATATGTAAATAAAGAGAATATAATTCAAAAAGAGAAATTAAATGATTACCTCTAGAAACTCCTCGGTGTTATCCAGATCCCGGTCTGAAGATTTGACAGTTGCTTTGCACTGAGAAGACAAAAGTTAAGCTCATCAGTAAAGCCAAGAACTCCCGTGACACTTGATGTCAGGATTTTAACCATCCTGACATCAAATCCAAGGATCCACATACAGTTTGTTGATTTTACACCTCAAAAATATCATAAATCACTAGGAGATTTTAATTAACTCTATGTTTTCAGTTTGACAGTAATAAATTATTTAGCTCTTACTGAAAACTTGCATAATTCTGTGAAAATCTGCTTCCATTCTTTCATATAATTCAATCACAAATGAAATCCACTTTAAAGATTTACTTAATGTCACATTTCTACAACTTTTTGTACTTATTAAAAGTGACAAAACCAGAGCATCAATGTCATTATCAAAAACCCACAATACTCACCTTTATTGTATGTCACACCTGAATGCGACACAATATGAATGTGGTATTTTTGATTTTTTAAACTGTTAAATTTGATTCTGTTTCTGGCTTGTCAGTGGCGTTTCCTGGTTCTACCTCAGAACCAAACGTCAATCAGGGCGGAGGTGAAACACGCTCTAAAGCGTTTATGCAAAAGAGATTTTCAACATCTTCTGATGCTCCAGGATAGCCAGCTTTTAAAGCTGTTCCCCTCTATTCCGATGTGCATTATTAATTAAATAAGAAATACATGTGATGTGTTGCTGGGACTCACTTTAGTGCTGTGGTTTGATTTGGCCTTCTTGGCTTTGGGCGATTGCACGGTCGTTGTTAGAGCCGACAGAGACAAGGATGAGGATGAAGACAGCGAGTGTCCGATCTCTCCAGCCAGACCCCCGAGGCGCTGACCGCCGCCAGAGAAAGGAATGAAAGCAGCTGCTGCAGCAGAGGAGGTTGGGTGAGAGTTCAATCCTGATGGTCCGGCTTCCTCTCCATCCTCGACTGCTCTCAGGACTTTGGGTCGAACCACATCCTGAGGTTTAGGAACATCTTCGATAATGGAGCTTGGAGCTGCCACAGCTGGGATTTCCAGCGGCTCGTGTGGATTTGATTTACTGGTTGGCACAACTTCAGCTGACGCCTCTGGAGGAATCGACGGAGCAGGCTCGGGCTGAGGCGATTCGCTGGGAGAGGCTTCCATTGCAACAGGTGTGCTTGGCTTTGCAAAAGGTTCATCTTCCTCTCCTGCTGCTTGATTGTTTTTGTGCAGAAACCTAAAACAGAAAGTGCTAAAATCACATCTCTAAACTTGTGCACTCTTGCTTATTAAAGTGAAAGAGAAAATAACATCAAGTGTAAACAAACCACAAACGTCTAATGATCACTGGAGAGGCACCAGAAAAAAATTCACCAGTAACCAAATCCAGACACTTTCCACCTTGATCGGCCGGTCAGAAACTCAATAATGCCAGGTTTTTTTTGTTGTTGTTGTTGCTGTTGTGTGCACTGAGTAATACCAGATGATGCTGGTTTGAATGCTGTCATGTGTCCAGAATCAGTAATAGTTTAGATGGAGCCTAAAAAGTCCCAGACACTGTGACTGAGCCTGATCCGATCCGAGTAATGAACCTCACTTATTGGCCAAGCCCAAATATTTTATTTAAGATTTTACAGCTTTTGTTTATAGACCATAATTTGAGGAAGCAGTGTAATGTCTCCAACTGTTAGCTTTTGTTTCACATATTTCAGCTCCATTTGGTCACTTGTATTTTTGACACTATGTTGAGACAACCTGGTGATTTATTCATGTTGCAAAAAAGTGAGAGAACAAGACTTTGGCAGATAACAGGAAGGTTAGCTGTAAAGCAACAATGCTGTGCTTACCATATTTTATTAGTTTTTACCTTTCTGTTAAGCTAAATGTTTAATTTTAAAAAGCTGATGATCTTCTGGTAAAGTTTAGTAAAGATAATCTAGGATATGTACATCAAGAAACTGTGGTTTTTGTCATGCTAAATGCGCTAATCACTAAAAATGGAGCTCCATGAATGATTTTGTTTTTATTTCAAAATAGTAAAACTTTGTTTTAAAAGTGAACAATATTGGCTCTTCTTCGAATAAAAATAACTGATCACACAGCAGAAAGGCTAGAAAAATATATATTCAGTGCTCATCTACTTGGATTGTAAAACTTAAGGTCAAAGTGTTTATCAAAGACAAAAATAAACCACTAAGTTCTGATTTGTGAGTCATTATTCATGTGTCTGATAAAATGATACAAAAATGTTCTTTGGTGTTTTTAAATGGGATGGATTTCAGCAACAAATGTGTCTAGGAGTTATTACTATTATTTTGTACATTAAACCTTCACAATACGCCAACAGAAAGTAAAGTACAGTTAAAGGCCAAAAAATATTTCTTTTGCAAACACCAGACCCTGGAACAGCAATCCCAATCTGTGGTTTAAACTTAAGAGAAATTTGGACATTAGTTCAGATTCAGGCTGGCGATCAGCTTGTTGCTTTTTGCTCTGACAAAGAGTGGAAATAACAAAAAAATATGTTTTGATATTCCGGCGTAATGAGGGTTGATGTGTTCGGCCTACCTGACAATGGCGCTTCCACCTGTAAGACCCAGAGACTTTAGAGTGGTTTTCTTTAACGCTTCCTCCCCACTCACCTGCACACACGGACAAGCAGCTGTGTTTCCATAAAGCACACTTTCATCTCTTGAGAAAGGGAGAGTTAAAGGAAGGCTTCATACCTCGTCCCTCATGTAAACACATGCAGGAGTGACTCCAGACTCGGTCAGCTCCAACACTCTGTCAGGATCCAGGGAAGTAAAACCAGGATTAAACCCAAAGGTAAATTGTAACAGCTTATTCTAACTGTGACAACAAAAAATAAGACATATTTTTTTACCCCTTCTTAAGAGGGGTGCACCAATAAAACCTCAAGGTATGCAGTGGCACGCTGCATGTGTAAACCATGTGCTTACAATGTCGTGCAGAAACCAACTACACATTTTACTATTGTTCCCCTAAATTCCTGAAAATTGAAGCCGGCCATTCCATCTCTCATCATTCCCCACATTTTTGTTTCCCCCCCGTCAATGTGGAACTAATACACATTTCTTAGAAGCATAACTCTGCCAGCAGAGAATCAGGATATGCAGTGATGTAATTTAATAGAGCCGAGATGAAGGCAGTTGGACTGCAGGAGCACCTGGCACCGCACAGCTGGAACTACTGGGTAACAGCTGCATGAGTGTGTGAAAGGTGAGTGATGATGTGTGGGAAAAAGGCTTCGATGGAGGATGTTGGTTTGGCCCATGTTCATCTTTTATAAAACAGCAAGCTAAAATCTGTAGAACCCATAAGAGGTATATTTATTTTGTGCAACAACATCATCGTTAACCTCCTCTTCGTCATTTTTGTTGTTGTTTGCTTTCATTAAAAATTAAAATTTGCTTTCATTTTTTATCTTAGCATCTATATTTTTTGTTATAGATAACATGTTACTGTAATTTCATCTGTTTCTCTAATGTTTTTTTATCATGGCATCATTGATACAGTGTGTTTTAGTTTATTGTGTTTATGGTAATGTCAATGGATGATGTTTTTGCACATTTGGGACAAACTGTCTACCAACTATAATCAGAAAAAACACGACACTCATCGTTGAACTAAATGCTACCTTTTGCTGCATCAGTTCTCTAACAACTTCATGATGAGATTTAAACGCATTAGTGCTGCAGCTAATTATTTCATTAATCGATTATTTTGATTATTCATTGAGAAACCAGGTAAAAAAAATTGGCACATTCTGTGGATTTTTTTTTTATTCACAATAAAACCTCATGGTAAAGTTATTTTATGCAATATTAGAAATCTATGAGAAAATGCAAATAAACAAATAACTCACTTCATTTAAAAAAAAATAAAAAGAACTTCATTGACTTACAAATAATAACAGCATTCCTTCAACGTTTGACTGATCAGTTGTAGCAAAAAAAAATAATCGATCAACAACATGTGAAAGCTAAACCCTTTCTGTTTGACTCAGCATCAATACAATGCAAGACTGATCTGATGACTAAATTTGTAATTAATCGAATAGCAAAATGTGCTTAATGTGAGATTTTTACAGACTTTGAAACAGGTGAAGAAAAAAATATGCCACTAGAAGAGTTCTGGTTCATATTTACAGACAATGTTTTGTTTTTTTATCTTATATATATATATTCTTTGTATAGTTTTACTGCACTGAGTATGTTCTTATTTCAGCAAATGTCCTCCATTTGAGTTTGCATACTCCAGTTAAAGATTAATTAATGGTTTCAGCCCAGACATATGCTTTGAGAAAGGAATTAATTTTAAACTCTAATGCTCCACTAGTGAAAATAAATCTATTGGGCTTCTCCTAGGCACTGATACAATAATTTAGGACATGTTAAAATAAAAAGTAAATAAATGTAATTAATTTTAGCTCGTCAACTTTTACAATGTAACATTTAATGTTCCTTTCAAATAGTTATTTCTGATCTAACAAAATATGTTCAAACTTTAAATAAGCTCTCTTTGATTCGTGCATAACTGCTGTAATTTTAAAAATTCATCATCATCTGCATGCATAATCTAAATCTGTCAACAAATTGCTACTGAAGAAGGGAATCTTTTCGGTCCCATCCTGTTCTCCTCGAGTCAAAGCGCATGTTCAACACGCACCTGATCTGAGGAAAATGCGCGATCACTTCCCACAAGCTCTGTCCGGAGGAGAAGGAACCCTGGAGCCGAGAGCCGTCCTCCATCTGGAGTGCGATCCGCACCTGATGCGCAGCGAGCCACAAGAACACACAAGCTGCGTCAGAGAGCATACACGTTCCAACTAAAACAAACAGAATGCAGAAGTAACTAACACCCATAAATGTTCAGCATCGGTTCATCCGCAATAAACTTCAAAATGAAGAAAAAAAAAACAAGCAAAAAAAAAAAAAATCTCAAGAATCTCACATTGATGAAATCTAAGAAAAAGTTATTGACTCTTTGATCTGGAGCCATTTTTTCAGAGGAATAAACTCTTTGATAATCCAAATTGTTTTGGTCACACATGTGGGCCTACATCAGCGTGGAAATGAGCAACACACCCGGCAACAGTGGGAGGCTGATGTTCTCAGTTTCTGAGTCATACTACGGGTTGTTTATGTTTACTCAACAGTGCCGTTGTCCAGAACAGGGAGAGCGCTAAACGGCGGCTCACCGGGAGAGATGAAAAGAGAGGCTTGGCTGTCAACACCAAACACTCACACACATGCCAGCCTGCCTGAGGTGAGGGGTCATGTGAACATATAAAAAAATCTGTGAGAGATCAACAAATCAACCATCCATCAGATGAACAGAGAGGCAGATCAAACACAACAATGAGTTTACGGAGCAGATCATCAAGCTATGATGTCAGAGGAAAGTAAAGCTCAGCTGCAACAAAGTGTGTGTCGTTTTTTTTTGTTTGTTTGTTTGGAGACAAGTGAGAGCGAACAGAGAATATGAATTTACCAAAACCTAAAACTGATGATGAAACTCACACACCAAGGTGAGTTACTAATATAAGAGATAAAGTACAAATGTTTTTATCAGCAAGTAATATAGGGTTGCTAATGTAACCCTGACTATGAGCAACATGCTCATAATCAAACTTTTAACTTAACAGACTCAAGATTTCCAGGGTTTTCTGTATATTTTGGAAGTATAAACACAGAATTTCACTACTATTTTATAAATGAGTGGACATTTATAAAACACATGATGGACAGTGATGATGCCATTTGACTAAATGTAATGTTTGTTGCTTGTTTCATAGTTGGTTACTGTATTATATTTTTATCATATAAAAGCACTTTGACCAGGTTTGTTGCTGAAATGTGCCATACAAATAAACTTGACTTCTTTAGTTGGACGAACGTTGGGACGGGATGGACGGACGGACGGATTGATTCTCTCACTCTTTCAAATCCAAGCAATGGTTCATTAAACAACAGGAAGCCACTGACTGAATCAGTTAGTTAATTAACTGGTCAACAGCTGCAACATGTTTAAATGCAGCATCATTTCCAGTTCAGGCCGTTTGCTTAGTTAAATCCAGGTGTACCCTTGCTTCATCAGGCAGTTTACAACCGACTGCATGCAAAACTATTTATCTCTTTCATTGCGTACACAATAGAACATAAACACCAGCATTACTAAAACTAGAATCTTTTCATCCAATAGACTTTTTACAGCCACAAATTTTGAAACATGTAGAAAAGCATTGATAAAAATTCCAGCCATATGATTAGTAGTTTGGAAACATAATCTGTTAACAACTCTGGATACTTTGAAGCCACTGTTATGGAAGAAGAAGAAAAAGGTCACAATCTAGTACTTGCTATTATTAATAGTAATGGACAATGTTGTAATACTTCAAATTTATTAAAGGATCTAATTGCGCTTAAAATCTTTTCCACCCGTTTGCCTTGATGTAATTCTTTCTGGACGACAAACTGCTTTCGAACCAACTTTGACAACATTGTAATTGTGACGAGTTGCTGATTTATTCAAAAGAAACGATCTTGACACACCCAATAAATGAGCATTCACACACATGGACTTAGAACAATATAAAAAATATTCACAGATCAGTGATTTAAAAATACCGATGTTGTATTAATTTCAGTGAATTTCTGAATTTATTTCTGAATTTCTGAGGCTTCTTCAGATTCAATTTAGATTCAGTACAGACCGCTGCAGGAGATCTTTCCTGCCAACAGCCATCAAGTCTTTAATGAATCTAAATTAATAAATTACAATATTCCCAAAGGGATTACTCTATAATATCTTTGGGATTATAGAGTATTTTTGAATTTGAATTGAATTGTTTTAGAGTACAAAAGATTATCTAAAAAAAATTAAAAACTTACCTGTGCAGCTAAAATCTCACAGGTAAATGCAGACATGAAAACTTCCCAATAAATGACACCTCTAATGTTGCCACTGGCGACTTCTTAATGGTTCTGGTGATGACCAGATTTTAACACCATTTTCCTATTCTTTCACACACATTTTTTAAAAGTCAAGTTAACTAACCTGACTGTCAGCTCCACTTTGTTTCCTTGTACTTGTCACCATTTCCAGTTTGGCATTGTTGGGAAGGTTGGCAAACCTCCACGGCAGCGTCAGGTCAAGAACGGTCCTCTGAAACCTGTCAGCAAGTTCACAACAGAAATAATACCGCTGGCACCTGTAAAAATGACTTGTAATATACTAATTACAAAAAGGTTCAGTGGATCACAAAACCTACTTTAATGCACAAAGAGAAACATCCAAGCCTGGCAACCTTTACCAAAAAAAGACATCAGAAGTCTTCTACAAGCATCAAATAAAATCAATTTTTATTTGTATTGCACCTTTTAGCATCGAGGCATTTCAAAGTTCTTTACATCATAAAAACACAAAGATATAAAGTCACAGAACACAGACAACACATCACATTTTGCTGTCTTTGCTGTGAGATTATTGATTAATGTTTCATGATTATGTTTCTAAAGCAACTTTAAACAGCTTGGTTTTTAGTCTAGATTCACGTGTGGTGGAAAGCTGTTACGATCTCAAAATATCAAGATTATTTTTTTGGAAACAGTTCCACTAAGTATGTGTATATTGGAAATATTTATTCAAAATTTTAGAGCGCTTACAGAGACCAAGATTGCTTATTTTCAGTATTTTGTACCGCTTTCCTTCAAAACTCTGCTATCGCATTCAAATACCTCCTGCTTACTAACCAATACGCTCTGCTCTTCCTAACAACTGTTTCTGTCCTAGACGGCTCTCCCACAAATCTTTTCTCCACCTGTTTGCATCCTTTTTCTCACAATCAATCGTCTACTCTGTGCAGATTAAGCCTACTCAGTCAGGTCTGTCCTTTTCTGCTTTATGATTTCTCAAATCAAAGTTGTAATTGCTTCGTAGCAGGTCCAAACTTTAAGACACCATGGTGTGACTGCGACATCACTGCCTTATTATAAATGGAGTGAATATTTGTGAGCAAGTAAGATGTTTTTTTGAGAATGTGACAAGAGTTTAGATGGTAATAGGTTCAACACTTGAGTGTAAATAAGGAACCCTACTTGAAGCTGGAAAATCCTTACTCTAAAAGCAATTAATTTTGCAAGGAAAATGAACAGGTATTGCCAAGTCAAGATGTGAATTTCTGGAAGTCTCCTACCACCTAAAACATTCGCACAGATTATAAATGGTTTGTCATGATTTGTTTACACGAAGAAAATTGGGCTATTTGTTTTAGAAATGACTTTATCTCATCAGATTTTTATAATGCTCCTACTTTCATAGTTTTGAATTCAGATAGACAAACAGATACGAAGATATATATTGCCACACTCACTTTAAACCGTGATCATTGGGGTCAAATCCATGTTTTTTGCAAACATCTTCCAATACCTGCGAAAGGCAAACATAGCAGGATTGCAACAGATCAAAGTAAGTCGGATATGAACAGAGTTATGCTGACTTAACTCGCCCGAAGGCTAAAAACTGATCTGTCACCGGCTAACAAGTGTTAGCCTAGCATGCTAGCTGGAGAACAGTTCGCTCTCCTGTTTTCAAGGCACAACCAGAAATAAAAAGCTTCGCATGGCCGAGAGCACCGAGTGCTGCTTGTACACGAGTTTACCTGTAACAAAGGTGTGTTTGGAGCCACTTTAATTGTTTGTCTTCTCCCGTTCGGAGTCAGAACCGTTACAGCTGAACCGCTGGAGGCCATTGTTTGCAGTGACGTCACGGTGTTTGTTTGAATCAACTTTATTGTCCTCGTTACAGACAACGAAAAAAAAGAAAAAAGAAAATTAAAGGACCAAATCACATTTGAAGCTGGGAAAAACTTGCTTCACAGTTATTTTTGAATACATTGGTATTCAGAATTTTTTCTCTCTCTCTTTTGTGTTTTGTTTCCGATAGAGAAAAATATTGAAATTTATAGAGGCAGCAGAAAAGCACTTTAGGAGACAGAATAAAAAGCTTCAACAGTTTCATTGTTGTGGAAAATAGCAGAAATTGAGATTGCTTATTGGTGTGCAATAAGCAATCTTATTGCATACCAATAAGAAGAAGTCAGGCGGTAATGGAGAACTGCAAGATACACGCTGAAGTACATTTATATGTATCCTTTCACATTTTGTTGCATTACATCCTCAAACTTCAATTAATTCGTGAATTTTTAGGCGATAGTTAGGCAAGAAAGTGGTGGGAAAAGAAGACATGGTTTTCGATTTTGTTTTACAAAAACCTGAGCATTTTTACATACATTTGAATTTAGCACCCTTTACTCTGAAAGCGGTAAATAAAATCAGAGGCAATACATTTTCTTTGAACGTCACCTTTAACGGAAAAGAGTTGAGCTGTGCATAATTTAGAAATAAAGTTCTGACTACCAATCTCTGCATACAACTTGCATGCTTTACCTCACAAGAGCAGAATATGAAGGAACACCACACTTTATTTGTAAGTCTCTTGATTTGAACCATTAATCTTTCCTTAATCACTTCACTTCACTACTTGCATTGCTCTATCACATAAGAATCCAATGAAGTACATTAAAGTTTGGGGTTATGGAGCAAGAAACTGTGAAAGGTTTCAAGAAGGACCTAGTTCTTTACTACATTAAAGCTGTTTAACAAAACATATTTATAAGAAACAATGAAATTTGCCAACACCCCCTAAACCAAATGAGACCTTCTGCATTAACGTCTAACATAGTTCGCACTGACATCAAGACAAATGGGTATTTAACAAATGTTTGTCTAATTTATTTCTGCAAGCTGTAACCCTTGTCTGGTAGATTTATGATGTCAAAATACACTTTAAAATGCCAACAGCAGTTATAGCTATGCCACTGATGAGAGGGTGCTGAAGTGTGTCTTACTGTTTTAATAAATCCCAAACCCATCCGTCGGCAAGGCATTAGATCTTTGACAGCGTAAAGCTCTTTTTCTTATTTTAGCACATTTAAAAGGAATATGACAAAAGAGATTTGACATTATTTGCAGCGGCCTTTCAAGGAGAAGAAGATTGATCCTGTCAGAGGCCCGACCACAACACAGCCAATGTGTTTCTCAGATGACTTCATGTGAGCGCCGGGAGACGTCTGACAGATGACCTGGGCCGATACCAGAGAATCAAGGCTATTTTCTGTCAGCGAGGATCAAACCAGATCAAAGCCCGAGTCGGAGCGAAAAGACAATGGGACACGTGGCGGAGTCAGATGGAGAGGTGTGAAGGCCCAACAACGCACTGACTGACTGACTGACTGACTGACTGATTGACTGGCAGATCCAGTGACAACTCAGTCTATATTCAGACACAAAGCCAACAAGAAAGAAGAAAGAGAAAGAGACCTCTGGTATTAAACTGTCACCATCTGAGTAAACAACCAACAACTTGCTTCCTTCCTCGCACAGCAGGACAGAAGCTTTAAAATTCACTGGATGGAGAGTGTTTTGTGATTTTTCCATATCTGGTCTGGGTGTTAAAAACACATGATGTCATACTTGTTCTGATGAGCTGCTAAAGTGCTAATGATCTGCACCGTTCTTTCAGCTAAACACCTTTTTAATTGTGTGAGCAGCTTAGGGTTTTCACTGTTCTTTTCCTTTTCCAATCCTGGAAAAGCAGAGCGAGTCTAGTACTCAGTCTAGTACTCTTTCAGAGCAAATCTCAACTACGTCATTATTGCTCCCGTTAGTGGTTGAGATGTACTGGGCAGATTTCATTTGAATTCTAATTCAAACATACATTATTAATCACAGAGTGAAATTAACTGGAAATCCATTTACCTGGATTTTCAGTAGCAGTCTGTGTTTCAGCATTTCTGAAAAAGCCTCTGAGAAGAACTGCTGCTAGAGTCTCATAAAGAGGATCCTCAGGGTTGTTTGTCATTTCATGAAGAATCATTCTTTGCCCAATTATCTCCAGAGATTCCACAATATTATTTTTTTTCATCAATGTTGTTGCGTTAGAAACAGCTTTCCCAAAACTGCAGCTGTCCAAAGGTGTTTCCAGATTTGGCGGTCATTAGATTCGTCAAAAGCTAAGAGATTAGCAGCAAATTTGATATCTCAAGGCCACAGTGACTCATCACCTCCAAAGCCCAAAACGTTTACAACAGAACAAAATTAAAAAATACCTTTTTTGTTTGTTTTAAATAATTTTCAAAGAATAAAAGTAACATTTAAAGGGTTGCAATCTTGAAATACATTAAGTTTTAATAGGTTTTTTTTTTTGTTTTGTTTTGTTTTTAAAAAGAGAAAACAAAGATGTACAATAATTTAATAGCTGTATTTTTGGTGCTTGTTTTTTTGTTGTTTTTGTTTTGCCATAAACATGTTAAGATGGCTTGACACCTTTTAGAAAGGCACAAGGAGCCCTCCTAATATTACCGATTTGTATATGAACAGTACGGCTCCAGTACCCAGGATGCATTTCTGTTGTGCCGCTTAGTTGGCCCTGACTGACTGAAACTCATGCACTTTACATATTTATTTTATAGGGATCGGTGGCATAGGATAAACAGTGAAAGAAAAAAAATAATGGCAACAAGTCAAGACTGGCGAACATTATAAATGATTGGCTTCAAATTAAAGGTTCACTTCAGAGGAAGCATGGAGACTTTCCTGACCTTCATTTATTCATCTCAAGATCAAAATATAAACACTTGGCATGATCAAAGATATGTGGAACAGTTTGAGATTTATTACATCTTGACATACAGAATGTTTTTTTGTTTTTTTGCCAAAAACATTTTTATTTTTAGTTTGAGTGACGAGACAGTCACGCAGGAATGAATGATTGACGAGAGATCTGCGTGTCTCACACTCCCCCCCCTGCCCGGCTGACATGACCTAAACGCGTCCGGTGACCCCGTCACCTCCCAGCAGCTCGAGGTCGTCCCCACAATAAACGACGTGAAAAGCGAGGTTTCCGTTTTCAGCTAAAAATACCCCCCCCCCTCTCTCTCTCTCTCTCTCTCTCTCTCTCTCTCACACACACTCACACACCGGATTCAATCAGCACTTCAAAGTGCCGCGTGAGCGTGTGACGACGCGACATCAAAGGGACGGAGGGCGAGACTCGAACCCAGCGTGTGGGGGGCGTGACGCGGCGAGCGAGCCGCTCGGGGTGTGGGGACAGACGCCCGGCGAGGAGCTTCAGCCGACCACAACAGAGACCGATTGGCCCGCGGGAGAGAGACGGGGAGAGGGAGGGGCGTGTGGGAGGGAAGAACCTCAGATAAATACCCAACTTCATCTGGAGGTCAGGAGGACTTGGATCCGGAGGGAGATGACGCCGCGCCGTTAACAGACTTTTAAAAGTTTCCCCGCGGAGACGGATTGATTTGGTGACCCGGACTGGTTCTGTGCGTAAATTTTGGAAGCGGCCGCCTGTCTCTGAAAGAAACGATGGAGATCCACAATCTGCGCTCACCCAGTCCACCCGTGAGCGAGCGGTCGTCTCCGGCAGGGCCCCGTGCGCTTTAACGGGACTTCGCCTCCCTCCGTGTAGAATGCCGTGTTTGATTCGGACCCGGCCGACACACACGCCCCAGTAACAGCGAGAACATGAGGAGCCGCGGTGGGTTCCGAAGCTCGGCCGGACTGTCAGCGGTGCGCTCCTGCCTGCTGCTGCTCTTCATCCACATGAGCGCACCGGTGGAGGCGCGGCGAGTGCGCGGCGGCCGCGGTCAGACCCGGCGGGTCCAGCAGCAGCAGCCGTCACCGCAGCCGCAGACGCCGGAGCAGCAGCAGCAGCAGCAGCAGCAGCGGGTGGAAGGACCGGAGAGCTTCCCACTCGACTTCACAGCCGTGGAGAGCAACATGGACAACTTTATGGTGCAGGTCAAGAACCTGGCGCAGTCGCTGTACCCCTGCTCCGCGCAAAAGCTGGATCAAGACATGAAGCTGCACCTCTTGAGTAATTTGTCGGTGACCTGCAACGACGGCTCGTCATCGGGGTGAGTGCACTGCTGGCGCTTGTGTTTTAAGAACCGGCCTGCGGTTGGGCTCAACCTGGCTGGCCCTCATTCCCCCTGTCGCTCCGGATGTGACCGAAATGGATCAAAGGAACAGATCAGAGAGAGAGACCAGAGACCTTTATCCCCCATGTGACCAAGTTTTAAATTCTTCCCATTCACCCGGACCACAACCAGCCCAGGGCTAGATTTAAGTAGAAAAACATATCTATAGCCTATACAGTTTATGAGAGTGCGGTGTATTTTATAATGATTTTATGTGAAGGACCAACACAATGTAACTTCTTTTTCGATATTAAATCTGACACAGACAGACTCCATTTGATGATTAGGTGACATCTAAAGGCCTCGCTGGAAACTTCATTCTGGAGTTACACACCAAACTTTTACACTATTTTCTATTTGTGAATGATTTCCCAAATACACAGCATTGTGCACTGACGTATCACAACAATCCCTCCTAAAGTATACAGTAATGCCTCGGTTTGCTAGTAATAATAACCCATAAGTATGTGACCAAATGTATTCCATACTGTAAAATTAACCAGGACAACAATATCCTCACTTTTGTGGATAGTTGTGGTCTTACAGAGCCTCTTAAATGCAGTACATGTTGTGGTGATGACGATACAACTTTAGCTCCAGAGTAAAGTGGAATATGCTGCTATTATTGTTTAAAAGGAAAAAGATACTGTTAACACTGCAGTCCTTGGACGGCTCCAGAGTGTCAGTGTGTCCTCACAGGGCGCATGGAGACACATTCTGTCTCCATGCGCTGTGGAGGAGAGTAATTCAGAGAACCTGCTGTGCATCTTTGTGCGCGATCACTTTCCTGCCTGATCTGACGTTCTTGTTCAGGTTCTATATGAAGGAGTCCAAAGGCAGCAGGAGGTGGCTTCTCTTCCTGGAAGGTGAGGATGAGCCGCAGGATGAAAGTCAGCCTGATGTCGGTCTGTGAAGCCTGTTGATGAGCTCAGAGTGTGTGTGTGTGTGTGTGTGTGCGTGTGTGTGTGTGGGTGTGTGTGTGTGTGTGTGTTTGGTGCAGGTGGGTGGTACTGCTTCAACAAACAGACCTGCAGCAGCAGATATGAGACCATGAGGAATCTGATGAGCTCCACCAAGTGGCCACAGAGCAGAAGAGGTACGAGTCCGTCGCTGCATCGGTGCATGACCCCATGCGTTATGCTTCACACGCTCACGCAGCTTTTCCTGTCACCAGAGAAAAAAAAAAAAAAAAAAAAAAAGTCTCCTGAATGGCCAGGATTCATCGTGGAGGTGTTTGCGTTTCCTTTTTGCGTCTGAGTTGATCCCTAAAAGCCGAACCCTCACTGAATTCCTACTTAATTCCCACCAGGGATTGTGTGGAAATCTTCAACCCCTGCATGCATTCAATGGCCAAAGCGGGGAAAAGCTATCGGCTTACGTACTTCAGTCAAAACATTTTCGTTATATCCACAAAGACGCAAATAATTACCCAGACTTGTGCCGACCGAGATCCCCCCATTCATCCGTTTTCTGTCTTCGCAGGAACAGGAATTCTGTCTCCAGATCCAGAGGAAAACCCTCACTGGTGGAACGCCAACATGGTGTAAGAGTTTGTCTTTATGTTTCCTCCTTCTTCCCGTTTTTGAATCGGAAGAGAAAACTATTTACACTTTAATTACTAAAGAGTTAAATGTACTCAAGATGTAAAAAGCAGCTGGCCAGAGATCAACACCAGATGTTTAGCAGCTCCAGGGCTGAAAAATCAGATTTATTTTTTAATTTTTTTACCGAAACCAAAATGTGGTTGATGTACCGCACTAAACATTTCACATCAACCACCTTCTTGTACTTTAATGCACCTTGTTTGAGTTTAACATAACCCAGATCCGTCTTAAAGTCATATGCTTTCATGCCAGAGAATAATCTTGTAATCCTTTCATCTTCTGCTGGATGTAAAACTGCTTCTTCAGTCCAAGAATATGCAACACAGGTTTTAAAAAAATCTTTTACATGTTATAATGCTTAATAAATAGTCGTCAGAATTGGAATCAGACCTCAGTAAAACACAAAATTGCAACTGTCCAAAAAAAACTTTATTATTATTTTTTTGCATATGTTTTGTTCCGACAGCTTTGGCAAACAACATGGAGGATCATGTTGCCGTTACTTTGGTAGAGCAGATTGTTAAGGTAGCAAAGAACACAGCTGCTGTTATAACGAAGCAACAGCGGCAAAGGGCCGAGTGTACTTTCAACAATTTGTCCAACGCCAGCATTTAGGAACAAAACTCGCCCCATCGGTCGCACTTATTAACACATTCTCCAGTTTACTGTCCGACAGTCAGACTGCATTATAAATGAACGTTTGTCAGCATCAGCAAACCGATGACCTTTAAATCCAGATGTTTTGCCCTAACAAGAGTTTTATTTGCCGTTTCCTGCAGTTTTATTCCTTACTGCTCCAGCGACGTGTGGAGTGGAGCCACGCCAAAGACCGAGCACAGTAAGACCCAGTAAATTAGCTCAATCACAATTTTCTGAGGTGCACTTTCCCCCACAGCACCCATTTGTGGGTTTTTTTTGGAAGCCACAACAAGAAAGACAACAAAGAAAAAGAGATAGATTTGATTGTTTTTATCCGTTTCAGAGAGCGGGGTGTTTTGTAGATCTGTGAGACGGGATACTGCTGAGGCACAAATCTGGGAAAGGATACTTCTGTTACTTTGTGGAAATTGGAAACATGAACACTCCAGTATTTTGGCCTTTATTGCCCAGATTGGAGCTATTTTCTCATTAAAGGGGATATGAAAGTCCTTTAAAAGGCTGCCAAAAAAGCACCAGAGTGACTTTTAGACCATAAGATACAAAAATCATCTGATCTGGTGAAAGAAGCTTGAACTTTTTGGGCACCACTCCTGTGAAAGCCTTCGAGAAGGAAGCCGACCACCCACTGATTAATGCCATCCATCTCTGCAGCCGGCTGCTGTGAAGTGCAGCGGAGATGTTTGTATTTTACACCAGCTTACAAACTGTTTTCAGGGTCAAGACGATGACTGCTGCAGATAAATGACAAGCCGAAGCGAAAATCTGTTTCAGAGTCGTCGGAAGCAAGACTGGCGTCACGTCTTAACGTTTTAATAAGATTTCGACGTGAAGCAGAAAGTCCCAGAATGAAATCAAAGAAGCGTCTGCAAACAAACAGGAAGGATTGGACCCAGTGGAGGATTTGAAAGGGATCTACATCCTGGCAATCCAACGTGGTTTGATTTAATCATTAAAAAGAACAAGGGGGAGGAAAATCTTTTACAGGAAAGGCATGCAAAGTTTCCTGGATGAATCTCTGTGGAGAAATCGGGACGGCAAAGCTGCCAAAGGTGCACTTTATCAGCATTAAATTACCAGCCCAGGTCAGAAGTTCACACGAGCTCATCACATTCATGAATGTTGTCATTTTTGAGTTTTCAAAGATTTATTTTACAAACGGACGACGACTTGGTGAACTAGTTTGAATTACTCGTTGACTTACTGTACACAAGTCATCAGCTGCCAGTCGTCTGACACGACTCAAAGTTTGGAGCACTTGTTTGAGCTTTTCAGTGACAGTATTTCCAGGAAGAAGGAAACTGAGCCGAAGCTGAAGGATATGTAACCATCTTTAAGCTGAGCTGAAGGTTACAGCTTAACTCATGGAGAACCCACATTATTTCTTGAGATTCTTTACAACCATGTGAGACAGTGACTCTGTTGTTTGGCCATAGTGATAAAAGGTACAGATGGGAGAGGCTTTCAACCTAAGCATGGCGGCGGTGGTGTCATGCTGAGGTTCTGTCTCTCTTTCGGTGGTATTGGTGGATTTCGCAAAGTGGGTGAAGACATGAGAACTACTTTCAAATACTTGTACAGCTATTTGGTTTATGCTTGGACACAGTTGTGTGTTGTAACAGGACACCGACCCCAACCTCACGTCAAACCTGCTTTTGAAATGAATAATTTAGTCTAATGTCCATCCAGCTGTTGTTGATGGCTGTGGAAAGGCTGTAGTTACAATGTAACTTACTGAGGGATATGTAACTAAATACTAGTGAGGGTGTGTATGTGCAAAAGAGTGGCTCATATTGATACCAAATGAATTGTGGAAAACTTGAGCCTAAGTAATAAGCCCTAAGAAACGTTCTGCTTTTTACTCTATTCACTTTATGTGTAACATTCTGCAGTTTATTGATGGCAGGAATGTAATACATCCATATAGGATGTTGTGCAATAAGCAGTGACTTCCATCTTCAAAGGAGCAGGATTACGGCAAATATTTTGAGTTGTAAATCATATTATAATGTTATTCCCTCATCAAAAACATACCTGGATTGAGGATGCATAAACGCTTGCTCCCTCAAAGCACCGCCTATTTCCACAAAACCCCTCCTTGGAGCCTCACAGAGCGCCTCTCCCCCATCCAGTTCCTCCAGACTAGTGGCAGCAGCAATTAGCAAACACCTGGTGGAAATGTGCAACTGCTGAGCTCATCATATGAACTGCAGCTCAGTACAACGCCTTTTAAAAACAGTTGTTGAAGCCTTAATACAGGAGCATTGATGTGATGAAAAAGAGCAGGAGCTTCTTAAAGCGACAGGGGCCCAATTTCAAGATGTCACATTGCAAATTAAAATTTCTTTTAAGACATACCTTGTTAGATGAAGGTAACATATTTACTTGATTGTGCTATAAAGTGATACAAGGTCCCTGGAAAATACATAAACCAACAGTAGTCCAGCCTGTGCCTGAGTCAGTAAATGAATAATCACGTTGTGTCCAAATGTTCTCAGGTGATTATGCCTTCATGGGCTCTCTGATTATCAAGGGGGTGGTGAAGGAGCTGCTGACTAAAGGTTTGGATAAAGCCAAGGTTCTGCTCCTGGCAGGCAGCAGGTCAGTTCACCAGAGGCCTGCTTTTGTTATTTTCCCTCCACGCTGCAGTTTCTCCCTCTGAGCACTCTCTCTCTGGCTGCCACCAGTGCGGGCGGTACCGGCGTCCTGCTGAACGTGGACGCCGTCGCCGAGCAGCTGCAGGCGGCGGGCCACAGTGGGGTGCAGGTCCGGGGGCTGGTCGACTCTGGGTGGTTCCTGGACAACAAACAGTACAAAACCACCGACTGCCTGGACACCGTCAGCTGTGCCCCCACTGAGGCCATAAAGAGAGGCGTCAGGTCAGCGACGGAGTTGTGGCAGAGAGGAAATGGCGACGCCTCAAAGCGGTGGTAACTTTGTTTGTGTTCTTTACAGGTACTGGGGTGGACTGGTACCAGAGAGCTGCAGACAGGCTCACGTAGGAGAGGAGTGGAGCTGCTTCTTTGGATATAAAGTCTACCCAACATTGAAAAGTGAGTCACAGCACAAACCCCGAGCCTCTCCGTAAAACACAGAGCGGGGGTCTGACCCCTGGTCCGTACCGCGCAGGCCCGGTGTTCGTGGTCCAGTGGCTGTTCGACGAGGCTCAGCTGACCGTCGACAACATCCACCTGACCGGGCAGCCCCTTCACGAGGCCCAGTGGAGGTACATCCAGAACCTGGGTCAGGAGCTGAGGAGCACGCTGCGAGACATCCCGTAAGAGCTGCAAACGCCCCGCACAGGCAGGAACTCGACAAATGAGATGGTTTCTAACAGGCTGCTGTGTTTCTGATTGGCAGAGCCATGTTTGCTCCAGCCTGTCTGTCTCATGAACTCATCACCAGGACGTAAGTAAGAACCTCATGTTTTCATCATTCCACCCTTTTTGAGCAATGTAACTAGTATTTTAGTAATAAATTATTATGACAATTAATCGATTAATCGGATAAAAAAAACGGACTACAGATTTTTCTTTTAATCACTTAAGCCTATTTTATGCAATATTTGGAGTACATTAAAAGATGCAAGTAAATAATAATTTTTTTTTAAATAAGAAAATAAACATTTTATTGCCTAAATGCAGTAAAAGTGAGTTTGAACTGAGTGAAGCTAAAACTGTAGCAGTACAGGGTTAAACATATTTACAAAGTTGTTTTTTTCTTAAATGTAGTATGTGTAGATATTTTATACAGTTTTGGCTTAATTACAGATTTTAATATGTTGTTCTTTCAGCAAATGGCTTTTTTTTTTTTGAGTGTATACTCTGATAATTAATCGATTACTAAATTACCGGTAGTCGACGATTATTTCAACAATCGATTAATCACGATGAATCGTTTCAGCCTTAAATGCAACTGCTAGCACTGGCAGCAGCCAGGCTTTTAGCATGATGCTGCCACCACCATGCTTGACAGTCAGGGTTCTTTGGCATGAAAAGCTCGCCTGCTTTCCTCCAAACATTTTTCTCGCCACTGCAGACGACCTACGACTCAACCTGACCTCCTGGGAGAGGGGGTGCAATTGTTGATTTGCTCTCTAAGTTCTCCTAAACGTTGAAAACCCCTGGTTTAAATCTGTTCTTTTGTCTCGTGCAGGTACTGGATGGACATTCAGGTGAAAGGCACGTCCCTGCCCAGAGCGCTCCACTGCTGGGACCGCAGCCTCCAAAGCACCCTGCACCTCAACAGCAGCCACAGCCCCAAGAAGCACCGGACCCCCCCGTCCAGGGGATGCCCCCTTCATCTGATGGACAGCTGCCCCTGGCCGCACTGCAACCCGTCCTGCCCGACCGTCAGAGACCAGCTGTCGGGACAGGAGATGAGCGTGGTTCAGTTCCTGAAGCACATGGGCTTCGACGTGCAGAAGATGGCCCAGCAGCAGGGAATGGACGCCAAGAGGCTACTGGGCATGCTCAGTAACGGAAGCTGAGCTGCTTGGTCGCAGCTAAATGAGCGCAGTTGTAGTTGTTGGAGGCCAGTCTTTATAAGCACATGGATGAAATAAGAGGGGAGAAAAAAGGAACTTCTTCTTACGTTGGTGTCTTGGTGACAAACTGAACAATCTGAACAGTCATAAGTGCCTTGTTTATTTTGAAGTCATGTACAACCAAACCAGAAAGTTTGAGCTGTTGGAAAGCTTCATATAGGATCAGCATAGATATGCTCCAACTCAGAGGAGGCGGGTAGCGAGTATAACAAAGGAGCGTCTCAGTGTAAAGTTAATTTATTTTCTTAACCCAAAGAATGAAACTCATTCCACACATTCGGTAGTCAGTGATAGATTTCAAGTGCTTCTTTCTTTCCCGTTTCCTTTTGCATGAATTACTGCATCAATGCGGCGCAGCACGGAGGAGGTTCTAATGGAATGAAATGCCCAAAGACTTCCTGGCAGAGGCCGCATTGACTCTTGACTTCAGCAGGGTCTCTGCAGGTTTCAGCAAATCAAAATGAAGACTTTTTAAGATCACTTTGACTTAAATGTAAGACTTGTATCATAACATAAATTGATACAGAAAATAAATTGTATGTGTTTGCAAGAGAAGTGAGTCAATGGGTGAGATGAGCTTCGTCCAGCCAACTGGTGACAAATTAGCACTGAGCCAAGTTGGACGTTAAAACGATAGCTAGCTTTAGCAGCTAGTTACCGCTAGCTGCAACCACCTTGGGTCACAGAACGCAGTGACCATGTCTGCAAGCAATTCAGCTTTGCGTAATAAGAAACTCCTGAACTCCTGAGAAAAAAGAAAACTACACAGAACAAAGAGTCCTTTCAGGACAAACTTTAAGACCTCTGATTAACACGTTTGAGACCAACTTATTTGTTTTAATTAATTTGAAACATTTTAAGGCCTTATTTTTAGAAACAGACATACTGAGGATGAACGGACACTTTGCTTCACAATCCTAACAAGCTGCACTTTTCTGTTGTTTGTGAAATCTTCTTACTTCCACAGTTTTTCCTTCCGATAAACTTTCCAATAACATGAAAAATAACATATGAAAAGATTTTTTTTTTTATTTGTATTGATCTCATGCTTCATTCAGATTTTCAGAGAAATTGATCTGGGGTTTTCATATCTGTGAGCCACAATCAGGAAAACGAACAGAAATTAATGCTTGAGATGTGTCACTCTGGACGATACCTCAACAGACGATGAGTTTCACTCTTTGAAAAGAAAAAAAAGCATTTATATTCTTGATTATTTGGGAGACACCAGTATATGCAGTAACCTGAACTTCATACCCTCACGTGGAGGTAAAACAACCTGTTGTCTTCAGCAGCCTGAGGGGTTCTAACTGGAAACCACCGGACTGGAAACCATTCCCAGTTTGACCTGGGCATTCCCAGTATGCTGTGGTCAGGGGAACGAGGCGGGCCAGAAGTGGCACTGATTCCTCTGCTGGCTAAAAATGCTGCTTTTTCGCCATGTAAAAAATAATTTTATGGGAATTATTTACTAATAAAAACAAAATCTAACTCTGTTCTTGTGCCTACAGTTAACTGTACTATTTATTTTTTTATTGCTCAAGTCTAGGAAACTTCTATATTAAGTCTGCTTTTTATTTGCATGTTTGTAACAAATACTTGTATACTCGTGGATCAATTACTGTTTTGTTTTTTTCAAAAAATGGTATTTTCATAAACTGTATTCTCCTCACCTATTTAAGAAAAAATAAATACAGATACACAGCGATGTAGTAAAATGTAATTTACTTACAGAGTGAAAACTTAACTAAAAAAAAAAAAAATATTTACACCAACACACCCAGAAAACCCAAAGTTTACAAACGACACATTAATTAAATATCTGGACGATGAACAGAAAATAGTTCACAGTTGGTAGAAAAAGTGCTTCTTTAAAAGGAGATGAAAGCTAAATATTTCTGCTTTAAATACAAAATTATCTGGATGTTGCTCAGTTGACAACATCCAGATCCATCCAGATGAAAAAAGTCCTCTGACACACAAGTCTGTCGTGTCTCTACCTTATTTTGAAGTAACGATGTGCAGATAAAGCATCAAGTTTATTCTTTAAAATGTTTTCTTTGTTCTTTTTTGATCAGTGGTTTCGTATTGCTAGTTTGCTCCATATAAACAGCTGAATTGATCTCCCGCCACTGCATGAAGTTCATCAAGTCTTTGTCTCAGTTACAAACTCAGTGGCTCAAGGTTCCTCAGACAATTGAGGAAGCTCATCTTCCAGAAGCTCAGCGGCCTTAACATCCAGAGTCCTGCGGCGGCGAAAAACAGAAAAAGTGAGCAAAATCAGAGGAGCAACAGGAAGTTCATTTCTGTATTCAGCAGGAGGTACGACAGTAATTGTAGGACAAGAGTAATTTATGTAGCTGTGCATAGACTGGTCGATCCCAGCGCATGAGCAGGCAGGAGCTGATAAACCAACTGCATTATTATTACTCACAGCTGAATGTGTAACAAGGCTGAAAACTCTGAGACCATTTTCAGTAGGCTTTTATTTTTCTCCCATCCTGACAACTAATTAGGGACGATTCTAGGAAAGTAAATGTTCAGGAATTCACAGTCAAAATGTGCCTGACAGCAGCAACAGAAAATTGATTATTTGGATTCATACAAGCCTGTCGTTCCACTAACTGACCTGACTCGTGAGATTTCTCGGCGGTTTCCGTTTGCGCTCATGGATGGACTGAAGCCGAGTAATTAGGAACTTTTTGTCTTCTCCCTCCTGAGCAGAGAAATGAAAGAAAACGGGGAGCATGAGTGAGTCTGGACCGCTCACTGTCTTCCTGATTAACCGGACTGAGAACAGGCAAAGCGCTTACGTTTTCTATCTGCTCCTGCAGTAAAGCGATGATCTTCCTTTGGCCGTCCACCACCTGACTCTGGAAGTAAATGACTATCCTGGGAAGAAAAAGACAGAAAGTCCCAAACATGTAGAGTGTAATTAGACAACCTGCATAATTACAGCGTGTTAGAAATGTAAGTTTAAACAGTATGTTCTGTTCGCCTGCATCATCCTGCTACGGTGTGGTTCTTAAATGTGTGTGTGTGAGTGAGAACTCACAGAAAGATGGCTGCTCCCACAAACAGAAAAAGGGGATTTTCCACCAAATAGGTGTGAGCTTTAGCCAGAAAGTACAATTTGGGGTTTTCTTTAACCAGCTCAGCAATCTTTTGTTTCCCCGCCTGGATCATGGTTTTGTTCCCACGGAAAGGACCGCATGACTCTGAGGATGGGAGCCTGTAGACAGAACAAAAAGGCAAAAAGTGTAATGACTCCATGTTTCTATTCTTCTGCATTTACACATATATTACCGTTACCACAGAAACAACAGTCTCTTTTGAGATTGTTGTTTTACAACGGTTGGTTTGACAATTGTTGTTGCTTAGAGTTTGTCACCATTTTTATGTTTTCTTTTTGTTTATTTTCTTGCATTTTTGCAGATTGTCCAAAATATCCTTCCTTCAATGTCAGATTTTCTTTGCTGTCACTTTTGTGCTTATGACACGTTGCTCTATCTTTATGGGAAATCCATGGTCTATCACCAAATTGCTCCTGAATTGTTGGACAAAGTTGCTCTAGTTCCATTTTTGATTTGGGGCAGTTTTTTATATTTTTTTTTATTTGTGGAATCCTCTTTAGGATGCAGATGTGAAACTTTCTGGATTTTCTAGACAACCCTTTCTTCAAGGTCTGTCTTTTAGATAATGGCTGATTACGGTAAAATTTTATTAGCACAAGCTCCTATATCTAAGAAGAAGAATTGTATAAATTTTAAAGCAAACATTTTTCTGCCCTAATTGAGGGCTAACTTTAAAAACATTGAATTGCTGCTCAGAGGTCATTTTGTGGCAACTACTTGCTTTTTATATGATTTCCCCACCTGGACGTTTTAATAAAATCAGTAGGACCTGTAATGTTCGTCCCTATTCTGAGTGAGCACTGATAGATAATACGGTGTGCGTCGTCAGGGGCGATAAAGGCGGCTGCATCTCGAGTCGCGTCACGGTACCTCCACATGGTGTACGTGACGCACACGGAGGCACCGAGGAAGGAGGGGAAGCACAGGAGGGTGATGAAGATGGTAGTCATCTGGCTGACTCTGTATGGCCTGCTGGGGGCCTGACAGTTCATCATCACACTGCTCTGTGGGAAGGAAAGACACAAACGCAAATGATCAGATGGGTCAGAGGTCACCTGGGAAAGCATGGGTGTTGTGCAATACAGGGCTGCGACTAATGATTGTGTTAGTAATCTATAAATCTACTATTCTGATGATTAATCGATAACTAAATTAAGTTGATGGTTATTTCAATTAATCACGATTAATTTTTTTCAGCCCCAGAGTCATACCAAACAAATGTGAAAGGTCAAAAAGTTTAATACCATCTTAATGTAGAAGAGCAGCAGCAGTTTGAGGATCTGCACAGCAGGCAGGAGAGGAGTGAAGAGAAGACCCAACCTGGAGAGAAGAAAACGGACCACAGTCACCACCATCCCAGCACTCTATGTGTGTTTATACATATGTACGCTAGCAACACGGTCGGTACCAGGCTAACGTCTGTCCATAGATGAGGTCCAGGACATTCTTGGCGATATCAAACCCCGGTCTTCTGTTTCGCTTGAGCACTTTGTCAGAGAATAACCTGCAGAGAAGCAAAGAGAGGTGTTGCTAATGTAAAGTTAGCGAGTACCAGCGCTGAAAACTGCCACCAAGTTAAGCTGCTTATTCAATTTTTGGCTTCAGTTTGTCCTAATTAAAACAACTAATACAACAGATAACATTATTATGGCTTGTAATAATCATTATTATATTTAGGGTTCAGCTAACCATTTGTTTTAGTTATCAATCATCTGTTCTAATAAACAATTTCCCACATTCTGCAGCTTTTTCATCTAAGCCTTTTTATACAATATTAGAAATAAACTAATAATTTAGTTCCTTTTTAAAAAAAAAAAAATTAAAAAAAAAAGAAAGAAAAGAAAATAAACATTAATTGCCCAGAATGCAATTTTGGTACAAATGCTTGATCATTTGTAGCAAAGGATTCTTGTGAGAACGATGCACAATCATATTGCGATCAACAATAATTTTCTTTATTTTATTGTATTTTTTACGTGTCTGGCCACTCAAATCTGGTTAGCTTTATGCGCTAACCAGCTCATGTCGCTCTACAATTTTAGAAACTAGCGATGCTCTCCTAATTGACAGATTAACTTTCTTAAATCACGGTTTCTTCTGGCAGGTTGTGTTAATAAAATATTAACTTGTTCATATGACCTTCAGCCTTTTGGATGATTTACAGAGAGGAGAACACCTCCACCCTCAGAGTGTGCTTATTGCAACTCTAGTAAAATATTCAGCAGGAGGTTTTTGGATTATAAAGGTTGCTGGAATGTGCTGTGCTCTAAAAAGCAGCATTAAGAAAATTCAGCTGTTAACAATCCACCCACCTCCAAAGCAGCTCTCTAAACAGTGTATCCAGCAGAGTGAAGATGAAGTCGATGATTAGGAAGCGATAAAGCTCCTGACCAACAAAACTCTCCCAGCACTTGAATGTCTACGTAACAGAAATCACGCAGGATAAGCAACGCATTCCTCTGCAAGAAGAAACAAAAGGCTCGTCCTTCTTGAAAGCAATCCCTCCCCGATAAAGTTACCTTGTTATCTTTGCCGCTGCCAGCCACCCGTGTCAACCAATGGAAGCAGAGGACTCCGAGCACGCTCACTTTTAATATCAAGTTTCTATAAAACACAAACAAAAGACGGATCCAAAGATGCCGCATGCTCTCTTAGCACTGAAACAGTTGTGATATGATTCGACAAGAATCCCGCTGCTCTTACCGACTGAGTGAAACAAACGTGCGCAGAGATGGAGAATTGTACTTCTCCATCCAGGCTGTGAGCTGGAAGAGTGTCGGCAACATCAAGTTGATGAAGGAGACGAGGACAGGCAGCGCCAAGAGGCTGGCTTCTCCAGATTTTTGCTGCTTTTTGTAGAAAGGCAGATGAGATGGAGAAAGTTACTACGAGGTATTAGTCTCATTGTCATTCCGACGCATAGATTCATCTGTTAAAAAAGTTTTATACGACTGTCTACAGATTTGAATTATTAGTTTTGATTACAGGTCATAGCTAATGTCACATACAGTGTTCAAAATTTAACCTTTTGTTACGTTGCAGCCGCCAACGTCAATGCATGTTAAGCGACAGACCAACACAAAGTTGTGGGAGGAGGGAAGCTAAATGGTACATGCTTTAGCTGAACTGAGGCCAAAATTGGATTTTTGGCAGCAGGTGTAGTGGCAAACTGGGATTTCACACCATGGTGGTGGCAGCATTATGCTGTGGGGATGCTTTTCTTCAACAGGGACAAGAACGATGGTCAGAGTTGAGAGGAAGTTGGATGGAGCTAAACATAACATAGAAATATGTAGACTTTTTGTTTGCCAGCCAACTTTGAATGAATCTACCACAGAACTTCATGTTTTGACCTTTTCTTGTACCACAAACCCACGATGCATCAAGTGCCTGTTCGATTACTCTTACGGTCTCTTTTTGGTTTTTATGGACCAACAGTCACTAAACATGTGTAGCTACGATTGTGATATAATGTCCTGCGCAAAGTCTGGATTTAAATCAAAGTCCAGCTTGTAATAAAAACTAATAGTTTGAGCATTCCTGGAAGGAAGAATGACCTCCTTCTTGATGATAGAGACAAACACCAAAACAGTTCCCATTGTAACTGTAGTGAAAGATTTTCTACAAATTATTAATTTAGACTCTCCAGATTTTTGCTTATAAACAAACTATAAAACCAAGCTTTATCGACTTGACAGTTATGCTCCATTTTGTGTTTGCCATATAAAACCTTAATAAAACACACACAAAATCAAGCTAATTAAATTGCCAAAATATTTAAATATATCCTTCATGCAACCACTTGGGGGCAGTATCAATAAAACTGTAAATAATGATAATCATCGGTTTGCATGACTGATTTGCCTACATAACAGAAGTGGCACAGCGAAACAAAAACATCCTGTGTACACACAAAAAAAAAAGCAAATCCACTCAACCTTACTTCTTTGTGCATATAATCTGAGAAGTAGTAAATCCCGGCCACGCATCCAGCGGTAGCCCCAAGGCAGAGCGTCCAACTCAGGCCATGAATCATCAGTTTGATCAACTTGTCTAAGATTGTACTCCTGATGCGCCTGTGAAGTGCTTCTCCCAGCAGCTCCTACAGGGAGACGAAGTTGGGAGTGGTGAAATATTAACATCCAAAACAAAGGGAGAAAAGGAAACAGTGATGGAGGCCGAAGAAGAATGTGTCGGATCATCACACTCCCTTTAAATGACGGCGTAGGAAGGGAGGACAGAGAAGGAGGTGATTTTATAAACAAAGCGAGTTTGCATGTACCTTGAGCTGGGTGCAGATGTTTTCAGACAGCAGCTTGACCGAGCTTCTCTTGATGACCATAAAGTCCCACGAGCAGAAGACCTTCATGGCCAACATGCCGTTAGACTTGTCGATCCTGAAGCTCTGACCAAACGACTTTGACATACTTTCGGGAAACAAAATGTTTAAGTCTGTGTGTTAATTTAAAAGATAAATTCCCAACATTTCATTCAGAAAACCTCACCTGTACACAAGGATGATGCATGTAATGAAGAAGGACAGTCCGATTGTGAAGAAATATGCGAGCGGCATGTTGTAGGTCAGGGAATTTGAGTCGCACTCCGATCCTGGAGTACAGGAGAAGTTGTTCTTCGAACAGCTCGGCAGTGTGTGGTTACTGTAGTATCCGTAGTACAGCAGGGTGTCAGAGAAGTAGCCCTAAGGCAGAACAAATGTGATTCAGACAGAAACTTTCAAGTTTTACTTTTGCTCTGTGTGATTAAACTGAAAGTAAAAAAAATTTGCGAAGAAAAATCTACCTGCAATAACATGGCTAGGCACATTTCAAAAATATAAAAAAAGGACATAAATGGTTTTATTTATGTATATAAATGGATTTAACTCAAAATGTTTCCACTGGCTAAATAGGAGATTTCTGATCAACACAGGAAATTTTACACTTTGATGAAATAAACGTACCATAAGCATCGATATATTACACTGCTTACTTTCAAATCCATTAAGGAAAGAAACATCAGCTGACCTCAGTGTAAATTTTAGTTAAATCAGCTCAAGAGTCAACGCTGTCGTAAACTCAGTATTCACTGATTTGAACGGGAAATGTCAGAGGACTTTAGAGCACTTATGTACCAAAATATTTTACAAATCCAGCTCCAGTTGTACGTTTTCAACTTATTTTAGGTTTTAAAGAAATGCGGCATCCCGCTGGTGCCTGTTGAATCCTTTCAAACACGTTAAACAAGCCGTCAGTGCTACAATCCTCAACTGATCTTGCAATATCAATTATGTGTCAAGGTGGAACCTCTGGGAAATAACCACTTTACTTAACAAGGAAGTCTGCGCTGTTGAAATTATTAATAAGTTTGTTAGTTGTAGCTCTCTGTGGAGCTTAGTGAGTCCATACAAGCTAAGTGAAGCTAGCGAACTAACGAAAGGTTTGGCGAATGCTCCTTCGAACTGCTTACCCCTCCGGTGAGGAGCTCCAGTCCAGTGAAAGACGTTCTGTGTTCAAGCCGCTCTGGGGGGTACACCGCCTGTGGAACCACCAAGAACGAACCCAAGACCAGAAAAAGGAACATGTTGAAGAAGACGAGAGTCTTGAGGAACAGGAAGTAGGAGAGGACCCCGGAGCCAAAGCGCCCGCTGACTCTCTTGAGCGGCATTTGCCACAGGTGCAGGGAGTGCAGGAAGGATAAACAGCTGTACCAGCTGTTCCTCAAGGCCTGAGAGGAGATAGAGAAGCAGCGCCAAGTTAAATCAGCACTGAGATTTAAGACAGAGTACGCGTGCTTGTGGTTTTGTGAGTCAAAGCTCCCAACTGCTTGGGCAGCAGAGCAACTGAGCTGGGCTGACAGCAGCACCTACAGGGACACCCACTGACATCCGAAGGCAAGCCAGGAGAAGTAATTTAAATACGATGGAAAGAATTCACATTTTTTCCTGTTTTCAGAGCATTTCTTTATACACTGTGTACAAAGAGAATATTTTTAAAATGCATTATCCATCGTCTCACCTCCTGGGCTTTATTTTCCCTTCACCTCTTAACATTGACAATGTTATGCTGCAACTCTTATCTTTAACAGTACAATCTCATAAGTGCTTTTATTCTGGTGTAGTTTACTGATAAAAGCCGAGTAGCAAGTTGTCCAGTGTTTTATACATAGCAGATTATGCAGGAATTTACTATTATTCACCATGTTGGTTGTCTATGTTCTGGATACCTGCCTTTATTTTCCCTTTTGCTATTGTTATCAAATGCAGAATTAATAGTAATGCATAAAAATGTTAAGAAAACTGAATCAATAAAGAGTCGCCTTTTCATGCAGATAATTTTTAATTTGAAATCAACCGTAACGAACAAATGAGGTTGCTGGAGCGCAGCGACTCATTTCATGACCTGACAGCGAGAGCCGTGCTTCCGCCACTGAAGATTCAAAGTGAATCTTCTGCTGTGGGAGTGAACAATGCAGCAGCATCTTGCACCAACACACACTCTTATTAGGCCACGTAAAGCACACACTGTTCAGCAAGCAGTTTAGAACGTAAATTATGGATATATCAATAGTGTGCATTATTAATATGAGCATCTTCGTTTAGAGGAGTTGAGCTGTGAAAGTTTGTTGCTGAAAACAAACCTGTGGCCGGCGTGCAAAACACTACACGTAATGGAAATTACTATTTCACACCTATCACCCATCATTCTTCAGAATGGACAGGAAACTAGCCAGCGCAACAGTTCAATGACCCCAAACACAGTCAGAGCTATGATGAAACAATAGCTCAATGCATTTTCGTGTGTTAAAACTGTCCAGTCAAAGTCCAGATTTAAATCCGGATGAATGAGAATCTTTGGAAAGAGACGTGTGTGCTCCGTCCATTTTGAGTTTGAGTCATTTTGCAAAGACGAATGGGCAAAACTGCTGGTGTCTGGAAGGACAAAGATGGCAGAAACACTCACTAGTTACACACAAACACACACATAAATTGGAGGGAAATGTACCCTAAACTTTTCAGACCGTTTCCTTTTCATAAGTGCAAATTACTTATTTGGTCTACCAAGTAGAAATCCAGGGGAATATGGTGAAGTTTGTTAAAGTAAATTGAAAAAATGTAAAGTAAAATTGGCATGAATACGTTTGCAAGGTGCTGCATGTAGGTCACCATGTATACATTGAGGTTATATCTAACAAATGAGGAGAAACAATGTAACAATTTTATTTTTAATAAGGTTACTTACTAAAATGATGTGAAATTTCAGATAACTGCAACAGCGAAGATTACTGCTGGAATGTTTTTGCTTAGTCTTTTCCAACGTCAACATCCTGATGAGAGACAGAAGTGAAAATTATACAGATTTATCAGCAAGATAATGGAGCGATAAAAGCAAAAACAATAATAATAATAATAATAATAATAATGTACCTGAAGCGTTTTTTCTCAGACAAATTCAGAGGCATTTCTTTGAGCATCCTCACTCGGTCAACCACCAACAAGTCCTGCAGGTTTTTGACCAATTGCTCCTGCTTGTTCTCTGCAACGCATCCAGCAGGGCCGTTTTACAGGTTATGCTTTATTTCTGGCAAACGGTTTAATCAGCGGAGACGTTTCTGCACCTGCTGAGTCTATAGTGTCCATCTCCACACCGTAGCCTCGTATGCTGGGTCTGGCGGAGCGAGAAAAGTCTCTGATGGACGCTCTTCTCTGCGTGCGTCTCCGAAGCGCAGTGGTCCTGTTGAAGTACTGAGAGATGATGGCTCCCCGGCTGCGGCCTGGAGGGCGAGAATGATCCGGTTCTTCAGCGTGTTTCAACCAAAGTCATCTCACATTTGCAACAATATTAAAAAAATAATAATAATTCTGGTCTGCCCTGTGATACATTTTCATTTGGTTCACACGTTTCTAGGGATGCTTATGTAAGTAGAAAGGGAAGCAACAGGGTCAACCGAGAATGTCTGACTTCTCCCATGTGTTAAATTAAGCTCGTCTTGCTCCTCCAGAGGGACAGCGAGCCTTTTCCATGACAGCTGAGGGAAATCTCCCCGAGAACTCTGGGGCTATTGAAAGTCCATTTCCCATCGGTGCATGTCAGAAAGATGTGTCCAAGGAAACACCCAGGGCTCAAACCGCCTTAGCCGAGTTGCTCTGATATGGAGGAACAACATATCGACAGGTGCAACTCAAAACGTTAGATTATTGTTAAAACATTCATTTATCTTAGTATCTATATTCCATAAGTGAAACATTTCATAGATGAACTGCAGAGACTGACGTTATCAAACCTTTATGATGAGTTTCAGCGTACAGATCATGAAAGAAACACATTTAGGATACATGAGGAATATTAAGTCAGACCAATTATAATAATATTGGAAATAATAATACAGCAACGTGAGCTTGATCAAAAGTGAAAGAGCTTTTATTCTGACAAATTAATCTCATCGGTTCAAATATTTTAATGAGATGTTCTTGAACGTCCTGAGATGACTGAGCTCAGGTCAAACTCCTATTTTCTTCTATTTTTCAATCCCGATAGTAAAATTTATCATTTTTATGTCAAGATGCAAACCACTTCTCAGTTATTTCATCAGTTATATTTGATCAGGCCAATAAAAAAAAGAAGATATTTTTGATACAGAAATGTCTTCCTGCTGTGCAGGTGAGACACTCATTAGCTGTCTGAGGCTCGTTTTGCAGGAATCCTTGAATCAATATGGCACATAAGGTTGTTTTGACTTTGAATAACAATGGCCAAGATGATCAGAAATTAATAAAATATAAGTTTAATAAATCTATATTTCATAATCCAAGGTTAACTAATTGAATGACTAAAACTGGAATATATTATCAATTACTTAGATGAGGCTGTAGAATACAGATCAAAATAAAAAAAGTCAGAGGAACCAAACAAAATGATCACACGATAAATTGTAACATGTGACACAATATGATCATTTTGTTGGTTTTAGACGCAAACCAACACATCTATCAAACCATCTCTGAGAACATGCTGCACCAGCTGACCTTCCTCAAAGAGGAAGGCAATCGGCTTCCTCTTGAAACTCTCAATTGCAACACATCCACTCTTGTCTTAAATGTATAGCTTGTGGCAGCAGCGATGCCAGCTTGAGTGCTTCTAGTGAATTAAGCAAATAAGTGAGAAGAAACTCTTATCACTGGCTGGCACTTCTTAATGTATGCTTACAAACAACAGCCACATACAATAAAAAAAAAAAACACAACACACATACAGCCATTCCGTCTTTTCAGATTTCACCATATTGAGGCTGGGTGTGGTGATGGCTCACTACAACACTTTGTCCTACAACATTTAAATGCTGCTGAGGAGACACAGTTTCAGAAAGGTTATTTACAATCAGGGATGTGAGAACAGTTTCTTCTCAGTTTGTCAGAGGAACTAAAAAACTCTCTTCGTCCCGAACTTATTTAACCAGAACTGACCGATGGTGCGGCTCGGCATGGAGGAGAGGATCTTTATGGTGGCTGAAGACAAGCGATCCCTGAGGAGGGAGTCCGATTCATCACTTCCCGTCCTCCATCCCCGATTCTCAGACGGTGACAAATACGCCACATTGTCTGTCAGAGTAGACACACACAGCATGCACACAATGAACGTACTGCTACACAACGCTGAGAAAAGAAGACTTTTGATTTTAAAAGAGCAAATATATCAATTAATATCAGTCAGAATGAAGAAGTCTGTCAGGGTAACTGCACAAAAGATTGCTTTCATTTTGTACAAAAATAACTTTTTTTTGTGAAATATACTGAATGGATGTGTGGATGCTTTTGGGTGACAGAAAGCGGATGGGTTTAAGACTCTTGCTACAAACATCATAAGTGTAGAAAACATGGAAGATATTCAGTGGTGGAGGACACATTTCTGCTCCACCACCAAAAACAGTCTCTGCAGAAATTTCTTTTTGCTTTAAGATTGTGAAACAATAAGAATCTTAGACTTGAATGAACCGAAAACCTAATGGTGCGTATACACCAAAGGCGTTTTGAGCATCAGGCGCGTCTGGTTTACATTCAAAGTCTATGTGGAGCTTCGGACGTGTCAGACGCTCCAAACGGTTCAAATCACGCCGTGCTTGACGCTTGAAACGCGCCGTGACGGCCCTCGACACGCCTCCACGTTGACTTTGAATGTAAACCAGATGGGCCTGACGCTCAAAACGTATTTGGTGTGAACGCACCATAAAGCTGAAAGTTACGGCCTCAACTATTCCTCCAGGTTGAACACTGTTTTATGCTATGATGTACAAGTTTGGTGTTTTAAGCAAAATGCCATTCCTCTAAAGCAACTTCAGTCGTTTTCTCAGCTCTCGTCTTAATTTTTGGTCAGGTTGTTGCATATTTCTCAATTCACAAGCAGGACTGCAATTTTAAAGCAAAAGTGGCAACCAATAATTGCATTCCCTTTAATGTCCTTCTCATTTTGCATGAATAAACTCAAATGGAGTACCTCGGTTCTCGTCTTCTGGATTCCCCTGCTGCTGCTGCAGCTCGATGGCATCAGACAGTCCCTCATTCTGACTCTGTTCTGCAATCAGCTGGCTGAATGAATCATGAACCACTTCCTCGTCTGCTGGGCTTCTACAAGAGGAACACATGGATTAAAAGGGAAATACGGTGAGTTAAGCACAGGTTAGATGTTTCTGCACACATTGGTGGGTCCTTTGAAAACAGGAAGGAAGTGAAAATACTGCAGATAAAATACAACAAATCAGAAACCCCGTGGGTGTAAAATGCAACAATTACAGTATTGAGTGTTTATGTGGTTCTCCTTCTTGATGCACTATAAACAGGGCCATCTGTTGTTCCATTTGTTAATAAAAGTCCATTTCCATTGGAGTCTATTGTTTTTTTTCTCTATACAGAGACCACAAGAAGGAAACGCATTCAAGCATAACTTTGTGAAAACTGCATTTCTTCCAGGAACGGGCAGTGAACTAGCTGCTAACAACAGATCACCAGGAGAGAGTTCAATGTGTCCCTGCTTTACTTTTCTTCTTTTCTTTTTCTCAGGCATTTTTGTTGTGACACACTCCATCAACAGACGGCGTGAACGAACAACACCCAACGTAAGGAAAAAAGACACTCAGTGGCAAAATGAATAAAAAGAACAATGATTAGGCTTACTCAAGTCCAGCTTCCACTCTGGGGTGACTCAGGTCAAAGTTAACATTGTGAGCCATTCTTCTTCTCTCTCCCCCTCGATCTCAAGAGTGGTCACACCCTCACTTGATCAGACCCGCACTCCACTCCCAGCATGGCGTTCAGTTTTTTCTAATCTGTAGGAAGGGGAAAAATGTTAGAGGAGGATTTGTGCTTGAAGTGCGCTGGAGCAAGTGGGGAAAAAAATGCTAACAGTCTTCTTTTCACTCCAGCGCTTCGGTCGTGTCTCAGCTTGTCCTCAACTGGTTTTAGCAACACAAAAACACTGACTTCACATCAACCACCTTTGGTGTCTCTACATCTTTGTGGAACAGAAGTAACAAAAGTAAATGTGTGAACACTTAAAGGAAGTAGATATTGGTTTAAAGCTGTAAATATCTTAATTTTTTTTGTCCCTGCTGCTCATATTCAGAGTCCTCTGTGATAAGAATGGTGATAATAATGACTCATGTTTCTGTCTTGTCATGACGGACTACGTCATTTTGTCCAGACTGATAATAGATCTACTGTGGCTGACAACGGCAGTCACCACCACAGCAGTGAATATTCATGAGAGAACGATGACGGCCAACTGGAAAGAGTTTCTTTTGTGGGACATTTGCACAGAATAAGTCGCTCTGCTATAAATCTGGCTTTGCTTAGGTGTTACAGCTCCATTAAATGTTCCATCAAACATCCAGACAGAATATGCCCTGTTGCTTCAATTCAACCCAGATGTGAACTTAAGCATTAGTGAGGAATTTAAGATTCAAGAAAACTGAGGCCAGACGTGAATTAACGATCAATAAAACCTCCTTACAAGAACCATTTTCAAAAAGTGCTCTAAAGAAGGAGAAAAAGTGTTTGTACAGGCAACGGGTCTAAATAACTGACGACTAACACTCAACGTTACCATAACTTTTTGGTCTTTATAAAGACTGTTGATGGCAGTTAATAAGTTGGACAGGATTTTATTTTGGGGAGCTGGAATAAAAGGGGGATGGTGCAAGTTTATTTCTAAAATAAATAAATACAAATAAAAACAAGATGTAATTTTCCTTCCACTTCACAATTAAATGCTTTGTGTTAGTCTACGACATAACCTGCTGTGAAATGCATTTACAGCAGGTTTACTAGGAGTTTTGTGAGTCTGGTGTTTAGTTTGAAAACAAATGAAGATCAGAGTTCATATATACATCTATATTCAGATACTTCTGTAGCATTTACATTACTTATTAATAACCTGACTTGGTATATTAAGATGTTTCAAACAAAAATTGGGGAAGTAACTTTCCTGTTCTAAACGAATGTTCTGATACCAGTTTTTACCAGACCGAGTATTTCGGAACTTGTACTTCACACAATAACTTTTGAAAAAAATTATTTTTTATTTGGAATAGGGTGGCTCTTCTTTTCTTAAAAAGATGTCATCAACAAGATTTTCTTCTGAGACAGAAGAAGTTGTTGATTACATATTCTTAAGAGATTGTGATCAGCAATTTCTTCCCTAGAGATTGTTGATGACACCTTCTTTTTAAGAGGAAGAGACTTTTTTAACAAGTCATAAGGAGAGCATGACTTATAGATTGGTTAGTCTCCAATCGCACCATCACAATATTCGTTAACGGATGCCGTTTTCACTAGATTTTAGATCCATATATTTAGCCCAAATCCAAAACAAAATTCAATCCGGGTCCAAAGAGGAGCTGCGTCTCAACGGCGCGTTTAGCACAGCTGAATGGTTGACGTGTGAGATTGAAAGATTTCTCAAACATGCATGAATTAATTAAGGCAACACTCTGTGTTGTCTATATATTTTTGATGTTGGAAAAATATATAGCATAATGTAAACTTAAATAAAAGGTAATTTTACATAATACTGCCTTTTTAATAAGCTTGTGACGCATACACAGAGAAAGACAAATGAGTTTGCATGACAAAGTTGCGTCAAGTTCCACTTTTTCAAAAGAAAAAAAAAGATAAGTAGCTTGTTGAGGAAGGAAAAAAGTCAGGTGCAGATGTTCATTAGGCTGGAACTAGTGCAGAATAAATAAATGTGCATGCAGCTACACCGTGCTCCATTCCTATCAATCACACATCCCAGGTAAAAATGCAGTTATGCTAATTAATGTACCCTACTTAATGGTTGTCTAATAACAAATAAAAGCTTAATTAAAATAATATGTCAGACTCTACTAAAGCCATTTTATCATACCAACACTGACACCAATTCACACTTGATTTAATCTGTCAGTAATTAGCGATTGACACGTAAATATAGAATAGCTAACCTTGGTGGAAAATAAAAACTATAGATATTGGCATCATAATGATGTGAATTTGCAAGGTTTTTTTCTCTAAAGACAAGTTTTGATTTCTCATGTCTTTATTTTGTGAAAACCACATTAGAAGAGTTTAAATCCCCTCAATAAATCTGCAGACTTATTCTGTTTCACATATAACACATGAGTTTTATTTTTCTTTGATTACTGAAGTAATATTTTGTTGGACTGAAACAAGGTAAATTGACTTCAGTAAAAATTAACAAGCACTAATCATGAAACAACAAAAAGAAGCTGCAGGTTCCTCGACTGCGCCAGTAGTTTTGAATCCAACAGGAAAATGGGATTACTAGATTATCACTATCTACGCATTAAAGATATGCTCCAATCCATTATCATATTGTCATATCACATAAAAAACAGAACCTTAACCATCAGTACTGAACATACTGAGCTGTGAGCAAAGAAACAGAGAGAACCAGATGTAAAAAAGCTGGAAAATATACGATTTTAATTTAAAAAGAAAAATCTGAAGAGAGTGAATATGAATGAGTTCATGTTGGAAGACTCAGTTTAGTTTAGGTGGTGAATTATGATAATAAACTAATTCAATTTTAATCTGTGTAAACTGCAGCACTTAAGACTAGTTATTGTTGAAGGTATTATCCAAAATGGAGCTGACTAATCCAAGTTTAAAATTTATGAGCTTTTGAATAGCCGGCCTATCTGCTGCCTTTCAGAACGCTCTGGTATGCTGATGCATTGAACGGCTCATCCACTTCCTGTTTACATGAACTAGCAACAGAGAGCACAGCACGGTTTTCTCTGCAGATTTCACAACTTCACATGTCAAACTTTTTCATTTAAGACCAATATCTCTACAGAAATGTACAAACTTTATTCAGTAAACTGGTGGTAAATTTACACTTATCTATATTAGATGCAAAAAAAAAAAAAAGCTGGCTAGTTAGCAAAGGACAATTAGCAGCTAATTAGTGGTAGCCTCAATCATCTGGATGGAACTCAATATTTTTGCCCGACAGAAAAATCCTGTGGGAAAAAATACACATGGTATGAACAAGATTAAATAGTCCTGTCAAGACAAAACTTAAGATATATGACATATGCTCTTAAAGCATTCGACTTACTTTTTAAAATGAATTTAAGGCGTTTAATCAATCAATCAAATTTTATTTGTATAGCACATTTCAGCAGCAAGGCATTTCAAAGTGCTTTGCATCATAACAAACACAAAAACACAAAGTCGTGCAACATAGAATCAAAACATTACATTAAGTCAAGTTCCATCATTAAATTTAAAGATCTTAATTTTAGACACATGAATTGAAGACCTTTCACCAGACATCAGGTCTTAGAAACTATTTATTTTCAAAATTAAAAACATCTAGTCCAGAAAGGTTGTGCCATGTGTACACAGCTTTTAGCAAAAATAAAAAAACAGAATAACTACTGGAGAATCTAGACTTTTTGTCATTGTGGATGAAAATATGAACTGATTCTGTTTGGAGTCAAAATATCTGATTTTAAGCTGAAGAGAGATTTTAACTTCCAGCATTTCTGTCCTGTAACGGTCTAATCCAAGCTCAGAACTACAGCCATAAAGAATGTATGAGGTCACTTAACGAGGGGTAGGGTGCAAACAAACATCCTCACAATCTCATATATTTAGAGAAGTGTTGCAAAGCAGAGTGAGTAACTACTCAGGTCAAGATGTGACCTGTACATTGTACTCAACACTACTACACGCTAAGATAAGCTAAAACAAACAGCCTGTTAAAGTGTCCAATCACAGGTTGTTATATATAAAAAGTAACTTCCCCGTCATAATGACAACATGCACACAGTGCATAATCAATGCACACAGTGCATAATCAATGCAATGCACACAGTGCATAATCAATGCACACAGTGCATAATCAATGCTGCGCACTGATGTAGCGCAATCTTACTGTTGTAAGATTCATACATCTTACAACATGTATGAATGTTGTAAGATAAAACAAAGATAAAAAAAAGACCCGGACCCTTTTCTCAGGGTGAAGGGATTGCTGGTTGAGTCCTCAGTACGTAAATTCGCACAGTGCACATGCATTGGTGGAGCTCTGAATATCCACCAGGAATATATCCAAACAGTTTGAAAATGTCCTTCTGAAACTTGTTTTTCGTCCATGTAAAGTCCAATCACAACAAGCTACAGCCAACAGATTTTCCGTATTGCTCTCCCTCTCTCTCGCAAGAAGGCTTTTCCCATTACCAGGCTTTTCTAGGATCATGTTTTCTAGGAACTGTTTTTTCCATATTCTGAGCGTTTTCTGTGCAGCTCAAGACATAGCAGTCCTCTTGAGACCCTACAGTTAGAGGCGAATGCTGTGGGAGTGGGACACAGCGCATGAACAATGAGTCAAAGTTGAGCTCTTCTGCCAAATTAAATACACTTGAAACAAAGAGAGGAGTGGTCGACGACAAAACACAGATTGGCGTTTAGGCTGGATTCAGACAAAGACGATGGGAAAAAAAAAAAAAAAACTCTTGGAAGTTGCAAAACATCCATTTGAGTGGATTAATGTAGAATAAAGATCAATCCCTTGCATCATAAGTATGTTTATTATCCAGAACAGAAACCAAAAGGAATTTAGTCAGCAGCATGGGGCTAAAGAAAAGGAACGAGTTTGAAGTCATCTGTCTTGTAAACTCTGACCGCTTTAGACAACTGGAGAGTCAATCAGTTCCCAGAGTTCTTAGAAAAACTACCAACAGATCCAGCTGTGCAAGCAAATGTCTTACACAGTTCATTTCACTCGGGTTTGACTCTGCTCACCATTCTTCAGGACATTACAGCTGATGGCACGGTGTAAAAAATGACAAAGACAAACGTCTGACCTCTGAAAGGGGCTCAAGTGGATAACTCTGGAGAAGGTAATCTAAAGCAAGGAGGGAAGAGCGGACAAAACGACGACAAGTCTAACTCATACTAACATGCAGCCTCTAAACTCCAAGAATTCAACTTAAAAGTTCACAACTTTTCTAGACTGACATTTATAGAGTTATTACCTAAAAGTTGAGGAAATAATTTTGACTGAAAATTGCTCTTAGGATATCAGGTTCTGCTTCCTAATGCTAGCTATTATTTTTGCCATACAAAGCCCTATCATTGGGCATTTCTACCAAAGTGGTTCTGGTGCTTCAGCAGAGCTAATTTCTTCCGCATTTTCTGTGGATAATCACAGTGCAACGAGACAGTTTAATTCCACAACACATATTATTTATCTCAGTATCTTCACAAACAGAAACCCTATTATCCCCAGATTTATTCTTAAGTGCTATTTTTAGCAGTAAGTTGTGCTTTTGTATGCTTCACAACCACAGCGAAAGGATCTGCAGCACTGTTGAAGAACAGGAGTTAAAAGCACAAAATCCCCTGGCGGCATCAAAAGACGGACGCTGTTCAAGAACTGAGTCGGAAATTATGTTTGTGAATTTCAGCAAATATCTGTGAGCTCAGCTCTCTACGCAGCGCAGTGATTTACTTATGTCACAACATGAAGATGAGAAAGACTGAGCTGTTGCTCTTGCTTATGCCAATGTCTCCAGCTTAGCACTGGAACCAGTTTAACAGAAGAGGAGACGGATATCGGCATCGCCGGCAGTAACCTGATCAGTGCATCGCTGACATTTATTAAAAGCCTCAGTTTCTACAGACTAAACAGCTACTTAGCAGTTTTCTTGAGATGTTGGATCAGAACATTTTACATAATACAGATTGAAAACTGAGCAACATAAAGACCCAAGAGCGTCAGGATTTAAAACACACACTCAAGCATGCGTGACAAGGATTAAAGGTATTTTAACGAGCTTCTTTCTCAACATCCTTTCATGCTGCAACATTTGAAATCAAGTACACGCAGCTCAATGGGATTATCATTCTATTAGAGTGTAATCAGATACTCATAAAAAGCCAGTTTTGAAAAAAATGAATAAAACAGTTATCCATCTAGCCCGCAGTTCTCCATCATCCTAACCAAGCATCTGTTGACAATTACCAAAAACAATGCAGGAATCCAGTTACAGTCCAACTTCATACTGAACTCTGTTCCAGACCTATAATTGCCCCCAGTAAGGGCAGGGGACTCTAAATTATAGGTTTGCCGCTGAGTCTCTCAGAGATCCTGACCTGAACGTAACAAAAAAGTTCCTGTTGTAAACAGAGGCAGAAGAAGAACTCTGACCCGAGGGGAGAACAACCTGCCATCACAGAACAGGGAGGGGGGGGGAAACAAACTCTCCGATCAGCTCAGATTGTGAATCTGAAAACTCCTCCGCCTAATCAGCTCCGAGCTCCGGACACCAACACAGGACAGTGTCCCCCATCCTCCCCACCACGTACAGCACCGACTCTCCTCTTGACTGCTGCCTGTTTAAAGTTCTCCACTCGGCGGACGACGAGACGACTAGTTTTAGACTCTTTGTGAACCTGACACGGTTTTAAATAACACTGTAAACAGCATTTTAAGCGTTAAAGAGCACGGAGGTGGTCAAACAAAGCAACTAAATGCCAATTAAACCGAGCCGGGGTTTAACTTACCCACTAGCTAACTTGACAACCAGTTCAACCGCCCGTCAGTCAAAACTGCAGCGCCGTGCCAGCGGCGGGGAGAAACCATTATCCAATTGACTTTTAGTGGTATTAAAACAAACCAACACAGGTTTGACACCGATTCAAAAGCTACACCTATTTGTTTAGATACCCAATGTAGACTTCGTGGAGTTTCGAGTTATTTTTGTTGTCGATATCTTATTTTGTCAGGTTATGGACTTGACGTAAAGGTGACCCCCGCGGAGCCGGCGCGGATGGTTCGGTCCTCTTCAGACCAGCGGGTGGATACTTACGCGACAAAACCCGAACGGAGGCTGAATTTAGTTTTTCTAGCGTGGAAAAATAGCAGCGACCTGCGAACGATAAGCCTTTCACATATGAAATGACTCGGGGCGGAGTTGTATGGGACGCTGAGCAGAACTATGTTTTGTGTCCTCTTCCTGTTGTGAACATCCCCACCCTGAGCAGGTTCCAGTAAACAATCCTGATGCCAAAAGATTGCGCTTTTGGCATCAGGTTGAACCCTGCAACATCAACCTAATTATTAAAAAAAAAAAAAAAAGTTATTTTAAATCAGATTTTTTTAAAGTCAAATTAGACCATAAAGCATGGCTCAACAAACCTGCTGCCCTTATACAGCATATGGTGTGTTTTTGTGGAAGTGATCCACTTTTACCGCCCTAATTGATGTTGTTGAGGCCTTAATTGTGATATTTCCAAACCAGGCAATGGTCATTTTAAAATGAAAACAGGTGTCTCATTTGGGTCAAAAGGACACAAATGACACTCCTGATCCATCAGTCCCTGATGTCTGTGCTTGAAAAATGTTTAAACAAACAGACAGAAGAGCACATTTATGTGAGTAAAATTGATAAATTATTTTAATTAGAATCTGAAAAGTGTGGGGTGAATATGTGTTCAGACTATCCGAAGTCAGAACTTCCCATTGTACCTCTTCTGGCTTGGAGTTATGAACGGTGATGGGCAGATTCATTTGAACAACTTTGAATTAGTGTGGATCGAATTTATAGATTTATTTTTGTTTTTGTTTTTTTTTGTAGAAGAGGTTGCTTTTTGTATGCAAAAAAAGTACTTGGCCGGCACATCTTTTCCACACACAAATGTGAGGTTTCCTGCCTTTTGTTTTGCTTCCATGTGTTAAAAAAATGCAAACACTTTCTTTGCCAACTCTCCGCTTCCTCTCCGAGTATCCTTTGAACAACAGCTCAACAACTTCTTCCCTCTCTGTTTCCATTCCTTGTCTCGAAGCTAAACTCTAGCATCCCTTTGTTTCTGGCCAAGCAGAGTGTGTCTCTGACAGTTTCAGTAGAATGGAAACAATCATGTGGAAACAGCAGCTAAGAAATGACGTCGATGCCCATTTAAGAATGTATTGACTGGAAACCTCAAATGTCTTTGTGGTCTCCTGAGAGTGGGTGTAAAAAGCCTTCGTGTTTCATCACCTCCTTTTTCCTCATCACTCAGTGGCTGTAAACGGTGAACAGCTTCCCTGAGAGGATGCGGCGATGTCGAGCTATGGCCTAAAAGGCTTGTGATCTACTTTTCTAATTAGCCAGAGTGGAAACTACTCACTGCAACTAGACAAAGCTGGAACTAATGCTAAACAATTTAATTTAAGATAATTGCTACTAACTTTTTGTTGAGTTTAAACAACACATCACAGTCAGTGATGAGTCAATATGTTATCATACATCAAAGTTTCATCTCATTACTTCCCTAAACCTCTTTGTGCTTTTTTTCCCCTACCGGCCCATTGTGTGTGTGTGTGTGTTGTTGCATTTCTTCTTGTCAAGTGAGCTCAACAGTCTGCATCCTGTCATGTGATTTCCTGCGATCAAACCTCAGCCTCAGTTTGGATCAATTTTACACCTGCTCCACCTTGAGAAAAGGAAGCAGACCCAGTGGCTTGAGACAGAGCCGGTCCGCTGTTCAGAAGCACTTCTGCATGGCGTCCGCTGCGAGGCGTGAAGCGGGGTATTTTGATGCAGGACTCGGAAGTGACTTTTCACTTTTTTGAAACTTTGAGTTGCAGCTCATGCAGAGAAGTCGACGGTATGTGTTGCTCATGAAGACGGACAGCTTAGTTTGCAATTAAAGAGGAAGTGCGGGGAGAAAATGGAGGGCCAGAAAACGGTGAACTTCATGAGACTCTTGTCAGGTAATAAAAATCTAAATTTTTCAACTTGGTGTGTGTGACAAAGTGAGATGAGAGAGCTCGTATTTTCTGCAAATGTGTGTAAGGCGATAAGAGTTATTACCCCACAGGCATGAAGTTCACAGGAGGCCTGTGTTTTGCACTGTTTCATGAGACAAAGTTGATGTGCTTGGCTTTCTGTTGAACTGGTTAGTATGTGTTTAGTTGTTTTAAAAATGAGACTTTTAAGTCACAACCTAAAGTCACCTTTTCTCCTTTTGATCAGAATGTGGCTGAAGATGATGGAAAGGTGCTGGACTTTGACTCGGCTCCTTTCTTTTTTGTTGCTCAGATGTAGATTTGCTGCTGAGCCTCTGATTATTGTTCTACTTAACCAGGATTCAGCTATTCCTTTGCTTACACTTAAGCAAATAATCTCAGAAAATTACACCAAAGCTTGTAAAGTTTCAAAAGGTTCAAGACTAATTCAGTTTTGGCAGGACTCTATATTGTTAAATTGCTTTAACCTATCCCAGACTTGTGCCATTATCCATCTGAACTAAGATAAAATCTTGTTAAAACCTGAGACATGGTGACCAATTTCTGTTTTGCATAAATTCAACATGCATTGTGCTGATTTACTTTTTGCTGTCCTAACAGATGAAAGCGTCGAGTCCATCCTGTCGTTAGACTCATGTGAGTACTACCAGATAGAGATATTTGACCTGCTGCCCAGTGTCCAGGCTGTCCGGTCCCAGCAGGACAGCTATGGTACGCTGAAAACCAGCGAGGTCTACCAGGGTGTCCCGCGACCCGAGGAGGCCTTCAGCACTGAGCACCAGTCAAGAGGACCCAGAGACAAGCTTTCCCTGCAGCCACTGCGAAACCTGCCCATTTGTATGCAGGGGAAGAGGAGCGCAAGGTGGGAAAGTTTTATGAACATTTATTTTTTTTATTCTAAACTTGTTTAAAAACCCATAGAACTGTAAAAGGCTGTTTTCTAAAAGTGGAACTTCTGCAGTAAATGTAAAGTAAAAATAAGGGGTCACAACTTGCACTTGAGTCAAATATTATTAGTTGTTGGTGCTAAAAAAAAAATATAATAAAGTTCTTCAAAGTAGAACAAAGTTACTGTTTTTTGCAAAAATATATATCTTTTGTTTTTAGTTCAGTGCTGTCAGACAACCATTTTCTAAACAAACTTTCGTGAGAATCTTGAAGCTGAAGTTCTGGACGTATTCATGCTATGGAGTGAATTTCAGGCAGCAACAGTTCAGGATGTCCAGGATTTTGTAATTGTGGTCAGAGCACAAAGTGATTCAGTCATTTACCAAAGTAAAGATTCTGCAGTCATTCAGCACGGGAGCAGGGGGAGAAAAAACATACAGAGTGTCTTTACAACACTAAAACTGAGGAGTAAATGCTCATATACTATGTGAATAATTTGCTGACAATGAAAAAATAAACTAATTATAATGCAGATAAGCATTTCTTTTCAATAAAACTTAAAATAATTGCAAAAGCTATTAAGCACTATCCCAAACACTTTCCATTGGTGACTGATCTGGATTGCAGGGATGGTGTTTGATGAAATAAGTGGGACCTTCACCTTAATACAAATTTACCAAATGCTAATATTCCCTAAATAAAAACACACATCAGACTCATGTGAGTACTGATGTACTTTCCTGTTTTCGATCCTGTTTCACTAAAAATGTTAAAAATGTTAACTTTTTCAGAGCGTTGCTTCAACTTTCTTCAAATTTTGCAGTTTGCAGACATTTATAATCGTATTTAATATAACTATAACATGCTTGCGCTTCCTGGAAAGGTCAGGCTCAGCTTAAAGGTTAAGGTGAGAGGTTCTGTCATCCAGGAGGAGCTCAGAGTTCATTTAATTTACTTAAACTGAAAAGTTTTAACCTCAGTAAGATTCAGTTTAATGTTACACATATTTCAAGTTTAACTTTGTGTCCTTTAACATTTGGATGTATGGCATATTAAGTGTGTAAAAATATACATTTGCTGTTAATTAGGGAAAGGAGGAAAATGCAGATCAGCAACATTGGTTTCTGTGAGTCATGGAGGCGGAGTCAGAGCATCAACAGGAAGAGGGTCTGGGCTCACATGAGGGAGGCGGGAGCCAGCTTGTTGCCTTGGAAACACACGCTCCACATAATTCAAGGTAACACTGAACACAAACTTTGAAGACCTGCGTTTCTTTTTCACACCTTGTTGATCCTGTTGGGGGTTTTTTTTTCTTCTTTGATTTTCAGGGAGGTTTGGAGTCGGAGTGAAGTCCTACTTTGTGTTCCTCAGATATCTGATCTACTTGAACCTGCTGCACTGTGCTCTGATCGGGGGCTTCATCCTGGGGCCCACAGGGTTTTATGGCACAAACAGCAGAGGTATAGTTATATTTAACCTCTGGTATAAAGTATAAAGCAGAAAGGCAGTTCAGACATATGTGGAGTTAAATCTCGTTTATTTCACAGAATGGTTGCGATTTGGCAGAAACGACTCTGTGTTAGACTTCCTCCTGGGATCGGTAGGAGTTATTATTCTGTGCATAAATGCTAATTCATGCACAGAATTACAGACATGAAGAAAAGCCATGTAAACATATCTTAATATAAAACAAAAGATACCCGCTATATGCCATACACGAGCACATCTTCTGCTTTTTTTAAACCAGGGATTTCTGGCTCGTTCGCCTGTTTTCTTTGGCTTTTACACCAGAGGCTCTCTGGATCTTGACTGCCTGAACACACCCCTGCTTTACTTGGCTGGGATCCTCAGCATCATCTTCCTTAGTCTCATCATGGTGGTCCGCAGGTTAGTAAACCACGGCAATGCTGCAGGAACATCAATCATCTTCCGTTTACATGGGATCTCCAAAATGCCAGACTTTAAAAATTTTAAACTTCTGCTTCTGTAAAAGAACTTGCAGTAAAGCACGGTGGCGGAAGCATTATGCTTTGGGGTTACTTTTCTTCAGATAGAACGGCCTTTTTTTTTTTTGGCCGGGTGGAGGAATGTGTGAGCAGCTTTGATTCAAAACCTTCAGTTCCTAAAAAGCTGCAAATGAAGAGAGGTTTTCTGCACAACACTGAGTTCAATCATACGACCAAACCATCAGAAATGTGTTTGACCGGAGGAAATTGGTAAATATGACGGAAAATTTGGGAACCAGAGGTTTGCTCTCAGTTTCATAGATTTAGAAAACCTTTGCGATAGAGTGGACAAATATTGTCAAATCAAGCTACAGTTCATTTCTGTAGGATTATGTCAAGTAGAAGGTGGAAAAATGACGTGTAACAATCACACTTTTCTACATCACACAAACCTTCAGACATTTAATCCTTGGTGCGTACGTTTTTTCTCCTTTTACAGAACAACTGTTGGCTACAAGCACACCTGGATGCTCGAGAAGCGAACCAGCATGAAGGTGAGCTTTAAGGTCTTTTGTGGCTGGGACTACAACATCCAGCATCCAGAGTCTGCAAAGCTCAAGCAGAGCTTCATCAGGAATGACCTCCAGGTGAGTGAGGAGACACACCTGCAGATGACAGCCTCCTGATGCTAGAAAACAAAATGGAGGCAACATACAGTGTGTATCAAACAGCACAGTCTTCACAGCAGCGGTTTGAAAGCTAAGACGCATCTGGCCAGAATGCAACCCTTTCAATAAGTTTTGCAGATCCAAAATACATAAAACTAAAAAAATCAGGAGATGGATAGTAAAACAAAACAAAATGATGCCTGTCAATGTGCCAAAAAAACAAACAAAACAAGTACAGCTCCACCCTTCTATTTACAACTGTCCAAACATACTTTAGACATTGATTATTTCAAATAAGTGTGGTCTGAATATTTTTGCTATTTTTCTGTTATTTTGAAGTATAGGTCCCTCTTTCATTCTCAGTAAAATTAACTCTGACTTGTCTTTATGTCTATTGACATTTTTGCTCTGTTGTGTTGTCTTCTTTATATATGACTTGACAAAATGTGTCACTTGGGAGACATTTTGTCTTAAAGCTGCAATATGTAACTTTTTTTTACAAAATATCTCTTCATACGTCCTGACAGCATGACAAGGGACAGATAATCTATGGAAATGTATAGCTTCTCCCCCTCTTCCCCAGTACTACTCTTTCCATTTGTCAGGAACAACAATCAGAAGCAGGAGGAGGGTCTTGTGTATCCTCTGCTTAATGTGCTAATGCAGGCGAAACAACTTACAGTCACAGCAAAGCTGTTTATCCACCGTCATCAGTGGCTACTCGCCTGAGCATCTACAACAAGCTCTGTTGATGGGACATAATGCATAGCAGAGAGAAAGAGCAGAGGGTGTGAGTGGCGCATACATAGGTGTGATTGACAGCGCCAAGACCCTCCTCCTGGTTCTGACTGGTTGTTTCAGAGAGATGCCAGTAGTAGCACTGGGAGGATGCTCAGATTATCTGTTTCATACTGTCAGGGCATAATGATATGTAAAAAACATATTTTAAAAAATTCACCGCAGCTTTAAAGTATTTAATACCTTATTTAAAAATTTTAAAAAAAACATTTCAAGAGGCAAACAGTGTATTTATCTCCTGAATTTGTACCTCAGGCCTCACTGGGAAAGTATTTCTTCCCCTCATTTCCAAAACAAATTAAAATAACATCTGGCATCATTTAGCTGTGATCTTTGATACTACATAAAAATCACATCAAAGGAAGTTACTTTTGTGCATCTTGTTGACCTACAGCAAATATTGATCTAGGCATTTATGCTGCAAAAATGTGATTGGCAGCTCTTCCTGGAGGAGATGAAGTTTAACTTGAGAAAGGCTCAAAGGACTCTGGGACAAAAGCTGCGCCTCTACCTGCTGAGGTTCATCCTTAACCTGATTGTTGTCTTTCTGCTCGGTGGAGCTTTCACCCTCATCTACTTCTCCACAAACATATCCCTCAAAGAGGTAAGGATTTCTGCCCAAGGTTTTGTATTTCTGCAGCAAAGACATGGATAAATATTGTTTGAAAAAATTGCTAATGTAGGCTATGTCTGTTTTCCATAGTCGAACGAAGTTTGGATCCTCAAGCTGATCCTTCAGTATCTTTCTCCCATCACCATCGCCTTTGTGGACCTGGTCCTCCCTCAGATATTCCGCAAGATCTCGTCTTTCGAGGACTACTCTCTGACCGTTCAAGTAAATGCAACTCTTGTGAGGTGAGAGGCAGAAGGAGACAAGTGCCTTTTAAAAGTTACACACGCGTGGTCGCAAGGGTTCACCGTGTATTTTATCCAGGAGTATCTTCTTGAAGCTGGCCTCCCTGGGGATCTACTTATTTTTCCTCTTCAAAACATCAACATCAGTAGAAAATGTAAGTGAAAGTGAAAGGAGTAGGTAATGTTTTACCTTCATAAAACCAACCCGATCTGAGTTGGTCTGTTAAACTTGGTAATGATTTAGAATTTATAGGCATAGATTATGAGCGCGGACTCCGGTTTGACTTCGGTTTTGAAGTAAATTCTTCACTTAAACTGACACTTTTTTTTAAAAAAAACAAAAAACATAAAAACAATTCTCCTTTTGACTTGATTTTTTTTTGTGTGTGTGTTTCTTTGCAGCGTCTGTGCAGGGAAAACCAGATTGGCATTCAGATGTACAAACTGTGCATCTTCAACTTCCTCACCACTTTCTGCAACACTTTTTTGGTGAACTACCCCAGAAAGTGGGTTTGCTTGAGATCACTCGGTTTCTTTCACGGTCATCGTGACGATTTCTACAGAAAGCCCTCGCGTGCTCGATGTGTTACCAAGCTGATGAATGTGCTTGTGTTCTTGCTGTTTGGCAGGCTTTTGCAGGACAAGCACCCAACATGCTTTCTGGTCCGGCTGTGCGGGAGGCAGCGGTTCCTGATCTCGTTCAAAGTTCTGGATCTGGTCTACATCCAAACTGTGTTGTGGGTGGGAGTCTACTACTGCCCCCTGCTGCCTATGATCGGAGTAGTCAGCCTGTTGGTGACGTTCTACATCCAGAAGGTAGCAGACCGAAACAAGAGAGCCGCATGATCAAATAAACTGATCAGGCATAACATTATGACCAGGGTGAGGACCCTGATTGGTTTGTGGCCATGCAGCCCTGCGTTCAACAAACTCTGGTGCATTTTCTGTCTCATAAACAGCACAAACCTCTTTACCATTTTAATCCGCAGACGTTGTTGCTGCTCAACACATCCCACCCACTAGCACGGTTCTGTCATGAATAGATAATCACTTAAAAGTTTTTCATTTCACTTGCCGGTGGTCGTAATGTTATGCCTGACTAATGCATCCTTCTTGCGTTAATATTCCTAATGTAACTTTTTAAAAATCTAACTAATGAAACCAGGAGACTGGATGGCAAGCAAACAGGTTTCATGCAGTAATATGTATATATTTTATTTTAGTATATATGATTGAAGATGTTTCTAGTTCCTTTACCACCTCCTAAAGCAGACAGTTTGTTATAAAGCGAGCAACCAGTTAGCTCAGCAATGTTAGTTTAAATTACAGTGTGTCTGGTAAAAATAAACTTCTTTAGTTTTATAAATAAAAAGCTACTAAGACAGGAGCCCTTGTGTTCACACTGTTCTTGTGCTCCGTCTGGATACCAGTCTGAAAAATTATACAAAAATGTTTACCCTAATAATGGAGATAAATATTACCCTTTCCCTAAACATTTGGCACTAAAAAAAATCTACATTTTACTTTTTGTAATTGATTTCAACTTTCTGATCTGTAGCCTTAAAGCACTGGCGGCGGTGAAGTGGGAATAAAACTCATATCTCGGCGTGTTTCCGTGTGTTTCTTCAGTTTAGTGTCCTGCGGTGCAGTGAGGCGAAGCAGCGCATGTTTCGAGCCTCCAACTCTTCGGTTTTATTCCACTTTATGCTGTTGCTGGGTCTCCTCATGGCTGCAGCCGCACCGATCTTTGACTTCCACCTGGCCGAGGGAACAAACACGTACGCCTCGTGCCATTACTCTTTCTCTCAGTATTTACAGAATGACGCTATACGTTTCAGGAACAGCTTCATGTCTAAAAATGTTCAAATTGTGTGTGTTTCTTTTTATTCATTAACCTTTTTTTGACACAGATTTTTCTCTCTGTCTCCTGCTTCAGGATCTCCTGCGGGCCGCTTAAAAATGAAACTGTGCTTACCGTGACAAACACCTGCGTGACAAGTCTTCCCAACTCAGTCCAGAACGCTCTCCAGTACTTGTCCTCACAAGCCTTTGCCCTGCCTCTCCTGCTGGCTGAGATGTAAGTTACATTAGGCGTCACCTTTTATCACAATGAGGAATGCAGCTTTACCTGTTTGAAGAGCAAGTTACTACCCACAGGCGGCACCAGAACATCCTGAACATCTCTTCATATTTTATCATGTTACAAACTTTAGGAAGTAATTCAGTGGAAGAGACTTCAGAAGTACTGATTCAAAATGGATGATTAACTATAACAGCTTCCAGATTTTTATTTGTACAACAATTTCCAAAACTATGCTTCCCCTTTCTTCTACTTCATGTACGATGATCCACTTTGTGTTGCTACATCACATAAGATCTCAATAAAATCAGTTGAAGTCTATTTGGAAGAGGTATGAATCCTTTCGCAAGCTGTGGTTGTTGTCCATCAACTCCGCCTTAATCTGATTGGAGATTAGATGTGATATGAAATAAAAATGTAGTGTTTTGTGTCCTCAGCATCATCCTGACGTCGTACGTGTCACGAGGACGCGCCAACCAGAAGGCAATCGAAAGGCTTAAAGACATGCTGATTATGGCAAGCTTCCAAATCATTTTTAACTCTGATATTTGTATGATTCTTATAGCATCTACATATGAAATTTACAGGGTTTCTGCCTAGTCTTAAAAAGTGGGAAAGATTTCATTTTGATCCTGTTCAGTGTCAGGATTAGCATGACGCAAAGAAAACTGAGTAATTGTGGGGAGCATTCGGTTCATTTTTGTGAAAGAAGAAAACATTCGTTTAACTTGGCTCTCACCATTTTAACTTTTTATCTGCGCTTTCTGAGCTTCTGTCCTGTTTGTGTTAATATTCTTGCTGTTGTCCTCCCACAGTGCAGCTCAGATAAACGGTTCCTGGTGAAGCAGCATGCCACCTTACTGAGAGGTCCCAAGAACCCAAACAGAGCCCGTCCTGCTGCTGTGGAGCAGGAAAAGCCCCTCCACGGCGCTCCCTGAGGCTCCCAGTTTATTCTCATCTGGAAATGATGGAAAACAAGAAGACATGCGTTGAATTATTCACAAAGAAGCAGAGTGACCTATTGAAACCTGTGACCCAATTCTGTAAAAAGACATTTTCAGATTATTCTTGTAAGCATTTTATACACCTGTGTTAAAGCTAATAACAGTGTATAGGCTGCTGGAAGGCCTTTTATCAGTGTTGACATTAATGACAGACACATTAACCTCTTTATATGAAAATAGAGCTCGGCAGTATTCCTAAATGTTAATTTAATATTTTTCAAGAGGCCGTAAATGTTTTTATTTGTGTGTTTATTAAACTTTTTTGCACTAATTGCCTGTTTTTCAGGCTCTTTGTATGACGTCATAGCAAAACATCCCCCCTGTTACGTTATCTTCACACAACATATGTGTCCTAGCACCATGCCTTGACTCACTCCTACACACACACATGCAATGAGGCATCCATGCAGAAAGGACCATGCCAAAGACACAGTCATAGTCTTGTTATGAAGAACCGTCTCACTTTATATTTACTGCCAATTCTGGGTGAGTAATTTGGGACTTGGTAAGATCTGAGCGGTTTATTTACTGGGCTAACATTCCCTCTGTCTCGTGTTGTTGATTTGTTTTGTTTTTTTGGGTTTTTTTTTTAGCTCTAGCAAGTTTGCCTGTCACGATAGGTAAGTGTGATCGTTCAGATATGTGTTTACTCTCAGCCGGTGAAAACTCTTCAAATACTTTGGTGCACTTTATAAACAGTGTGGCAAAAATAATTTGAAAATAAAGGTTTCAGGAGGAGACAACATTTTGATGTGTCAATGTTGAACTGGAAAAACGGCTAAAACTGGTGTTTTAAAGGGATTTATGAGAAAATATTCCGTCAATATAAAATTTGGATTACCAAGTTTCTGACTTCTTGTGTTCACTTTGGCTTGCCGATTATCAACAAAAAAGTAAATCTCATTATAGGTGTTAGACAGAAAACACAGGGTGAGTAACCGGTAGCAACCTTTTATAGTGTATGCAGCCAGGTTTGACAAAATCCAACCAACTCACCAACTACAGTTTGGTATAATGGAAGCTTCAATGCTTAATCTGGGCTATGGGGGATTAAGGTTTAGTTGCCAATCCATTACTAGCATATAATAAAGTGTCAGGTGAGCTTAAGTCCATAAAGGGATCAAGTAAAAACAAGAAGGGAAACTGTTGTACATTCATCACTAAAAAACAATCACTGCACAGAGAGATAAGAACCGACGTTAAAATATGAAACCAAAGTCAAAACGCATGAAAGATCAAAGGTCGAATGCACAATTTCAAGATAAATCCTAAAACATTAAGACTTAGTCTATAATGCCATGACTTCTATAATCAACTCTCTCAGATTGTCATCATATCATATTTTGATACGTCATCATAAATGCACACTTTTCTTGTGTGGGCATGTTCTTACTAACCTAAGAACATGTGTTTTCAAGAACAATTGTCTTTCTCTTACTGCAGTGAGTCTCATCATTTCAACTTGATCCTTCCGCTAGTTTGTCATAGAGATTTTTGAGGATATATATACACATCAGCTGATAAGTTTGACTTGAATCTGCAGGTGAGCCAGGTTCTCTCCGTCCGGTGCTGTCTGGCCCTGACAGAGCCTACCTCAACACCAGGGTGGTGTTCCACTGTTCTGCTCCCGGCTTGTCCTCTCGGGTTGCCTACAGGCTGATAAGGGATCGTCGTGTCCGGGTCGCCACAGAAGTCAGCCACAAACCTGTAGCGTTTCCCCTGAAAGTCAAAGCAGCTTCAGGCGGCTCATATCAGTGCATGGTGTCTGCCAGAGGGAAAACAGGACTCAGCAACAGGATCATACTGACTGTAGTCAGTAAGTAGTGGACTTGTCTGGGTTCTACTGAACGTTCCCAAGCTTCACGCTCAGTTCAATGCGCTTTACCTTATTTATTTCCAGCTCCGCCATCAAACACAAGAGTGACCTCTGAGCCCTTTCCGGCGGTTGCCTACGAGGGGTCAAGGATTGTCATGAGCTGCGACGCTGAGCGAGGTTCTGACCTTAAGTACACCTGGCACTTTAACAGGAAGGAAGTGACCTCATCGACCGCTGGATTCGTTATTGCTGAGAACAAACTCGTGATGGAGGAGGTGACTCTGGGCCAGGAGGGAAGCTACAGCTGCGTTGCTTGGTCTGTGGTGCAAGACATCAGCAGGTATTCGACCAGCGCAGAGGTCAAGGTGACGGTCAAAGGTAAATGCCAACAAAACAATGTTTCATGCATGTTGCATGTCTTCGTATGAAGGGTTTTGTCATGAAGTGTGGTGGTGAACCTAAATGCAGATGTGGCCGAGGCGGAGAGTTGGTTTCATATTTAATGAAAATTGATAACAAAAGCTTATGAAAAACAACACAGGGAGCCAGAGCAGAACAAAAACACAGGAACGAGGCACAAAGCTTCCAGGATGTAAAGGGAAAGTAACTGGAGGAACCAGCAAGGAATGACTGAGAATGATTTGTTAAAATACTGAGGAGCTTGATTACAAAACAAGGAACAGTGGCTGATTATAAACAGGTTTCAGGTGTAAGGGGAGAGAGGGAGCACTAATATGGGAGCTGGTAAAAAAAACCCTAAAAACTAGACACTAGGAATAAATAAACAGAATTAAACTAGAATCACTAAGAAGGATTCTTAGTTTCTGTTTCACTTTAGTGAAATGAGGCTGATCTAATAAAAATATGAGACTAAAGTGAAATTGCTGGTTTGTTTTTCTTCTAAAAAACATTTACTCTCTCTCTACATTTCTTTCTCCCCTTTTTCCACAGTCAAGATCTCACAACCGGAAATTTCCATCTCCGTTTTCAAAGATGGGGAGAATTACCATGGAAACGTAACCTGTCGGTCCACAAGAGGAAGTCCACCTGTGAGCTTTTCCCTGCTACTGGACGACAGGGAGGTGAGGTCTGCTACAGCTGCGGAGTCCCTCTCTGCCTGGTTCGACGTTCCCGTTGTGATCGGGCTGAACATGGGAGAGGCCCGATGCCGAGGCAGAACGGAGGTGCAGGACCTGAAGAGTGAGGCCCTCGCTCTGGAAGTAGGTGAGATGTGAGTTCAGGATCAATGCCATTCTGTGATCCGCACTCCTGGTTCCCTCGTTGACGGGGAGCCATTTCTTGATTGCTCATCATCAATCTTTCTCCATGACAGGCTGTTGTATTTTGAGACAAAATGTGAGTAATAATTTGTCAAAGTCATATTTTTACCATGTTATTTACACATTTATAAACGTCAGAGATCCAAACTAAACATTTCATTAGCAAATTAAACATTTAGTTTGGATCTTATTGCAGCTAAATATGTAGTTTACCAATTAAGTGATATTTCCAAACTAAATATTTTCTAAACTGAATATTTAATCGGAAAGCTAAATATTTAGCTTGTGTTCTAAATATTTAACTTGTGAATCGAATGTTTAGTTTGAAACTCTGGCATTAATAAAAGTATGTGTAACAAGGTGAAAATATGACTTTGAAAAATTAAACACCCATATTTTTCCTCTATGATGAGCTAAATAAATAAATCAAAAATATTGCAGTTTATTTTTATTATTGTTTTACTCTGCATAAACATTGAGCTCATAGCCTTCCTGTTGTCCTCTCCCCGTCTCTCCAGTCCCGGTCGGGGCGGACGTGAGAGTGGAAGTGGACTATCTGTACAGCGCTGAGGCCACGCTGACCGCTGCCAGGCTGACCTGTCGCATCAGCAGAGGGACCTTCCCGCTCTTCTCCTGGCTCCTCAACGACTCCGTCCTTCTGCCCGAGGAGATTCGGCCTCAGGCCATCCTGTCCCACCAAAAGCAAGTCCTCCTCCTCACTCAGCTCAGCGCAGAGGATTCTGGGTCTTACCGCTGCAGGGCCAGAGACAGCTACGAGGACTCTGGGCCCTGGGCCCAAAGCGCTGCTGTACTTGTCCGAGTCGCCGGTGAGAAAAAAAAAAAAATTATCATAAATGAAAAGTTGGAGATGCACTCTTACATTTCCAATCATTGTCCCTCATAGTCTGCACAGTTTTAGGCAACGTAGTCACCAGATGTCTGGGATACAAATACTTTAAACAGTCAGGACAAAGGAAAGAAATAGATGGGCAACATTTCTGATTAATGCCACATTAATATTACATACTTTGGTTTTGCATTCAAAACATATTAAAATAATGTTTTGGGTTAATATACTATTTCTTAACTTTATTACACAATAATATCATTGTTTTATTTTCTTGAACCCAACTAATTGTACGCTGCAAAACTGTAAAACATGACCAAGTGTTTTTGGTCTGGTTTCCAGTGGAAATATCTTACTTGAAAAATGACAAAACCAACTTACAAGCAAGTTTTGAGCAATAAATATGAGCTTTTTTTAAGCCATGTATTTTTTAATACTGATCATTTAAAAAAGAAAAAAAAAAGGTACTAGTTATAAGTGATATAATCTGCCAGGGGAACAAAACATTACTCCCTTTATCAGTGGTTTCAAACGAGAAATTCTGGATTTTTTCAAAAACTTGGTGAAAACAGAAATCAGCTGTTTAGCTATTCCAGTCACCCACACTGCATCACAATGTAAGAGGTTTAAGGTCTTTTCACTGTAAATATTTTAAATTAAACATGAATTTGAATTAAATATTGTAAGATTGCAACTTTCTTCCACTCCTATCACTACAAAACATCCCTATTTTGAAACATGGTGGTGGTCACGTCATGGTGTGGGGAGTCTTTTTTTTTTTTTTTTTTGTCAGAGAATCTAGTTTGAGTTGATGGGGAGACAGAAGGAGATAACCTGGAATAAAAGCTCTGAGTCTTCGGTGAAGGTTCAAACAGGACCAGAGCTACGTTTTGATCAAAGCATATCGATGTGTTAGAATGGCCTAGTCAAAGTCCAGAGCATTTGTGGGAATATGCACTTGAAAACCGATGTGTTACAGATTTTCTCCATCCAATCTGATTGACTTTGGGATATTATGCAGAGAGGAATGGACCAAAATGTAATTTTTAGACTTGAGATGGGGATGCTGGATACAAATGCACGCCACAGTTTTCACATTTTTACTTCAAGAGCAAAGTCAAAAGCCATGCATAATTTATTTTCCTCTTGTTCACGTTCATGCATCGTTTTGGTGTTTTCTATCACATGAAATCTAAATAAAACACACTGAGCTTTGCGGCTGTAACGATGAGCGATTTTAATCCCGGTTATTTTATTCTGCTTGTTTTCCCGTCAACCAGAGGATAACCTCAACTCGATGGCTCAAGCATCACTCTGCACTGAAACTTCACAAAGTAAAAAATAATAAACACCACTAGTATTATACTCTCACGAAGCCGTGATGTGTTACATTAACGGCCTTGTGTCTTCTGACCTGCAGAGTTTTTCACTGAAGTTATCACCTTGGTGTTCTGCTGCTTCTTCCTGCTGATGCTGGCAGTGGCCTCCGCCTGTCTGGTCAAGATGCTGGACCGCTCCCCAGGTCTGTGCAGCCAAGCATGCGCGCAATCTGTCTGACCCAAATGCGGTGCTCATTTTTTGCTCTCTGCATGTGTCTTATTTGCAGATCCTACCAATGTTTCTGCAGCTAAGTAAGTCTTTCCACTTAATTTAAAGTTTGATTTAAATGGCCTTGTTGATGCGCATGAAATGCATATTTTCTATGATTCCAGCACAATACCATTTCATCTCTCTGAGGCGGAGTCTCAGGCGGACACTTTGTCCAGTGACGTCCAGAACCAGGTGAACCTAGAATACACCAGAGTTAATCAAGTTTTCTGACGTGTTACTTTTCTTCATAACCCCACATTTGTTTTTTGTTTTTTTAAAGCTGTAGTAACAGCTATATTTGCTCTGCAGCACTTTTATAAAATGATACAGAAGTAATCAATAGAGGGTGCACTTACTCTGTGTACTTATGTTTATTGTAATGTTTCCAGGCTGGACCAGTTGTTGCTCTCTGGAAAGAAATATCCTTTATTGTTACAGTTGATTAAGTGAAATTATTATTTTTATGTGTTTTAATGCTAATTCAATTTGTGCATTTTCTTGCAATGACCCGTGTGTCGTGTCTGCCAGGCCTCCCTCAAAAAACAGATAATAATCACACAGAACCTGCTGTTTAAATATAGATTAAATAAAGAATAATAAATAAAAGTTTTTTAGAAACAAAGTAGTGCACTGGAAAAAAATGCTTCCCTGTTATGTAGGTTAAAGCTACACAGCTCCAGCATCGTTTAAGGTCACACTTATCACTGTTGTATTTGTAAACACATAACATAAAATATGATTGCTCTCTGCAGCAGATATTAGTGAACACGTCGGCCATCTCTGACCTGCTTAACCACTCATCATCTTGAGGTTTGCTTGCAGGTTGAACAAAGTTAAAATCAGCCAAAAGCACTTTAAGCTTCTTCATTCGGGCTGGTCTTTGGTCTTTCATCATCAGATGCTCAAAATATGCTCTTAGAAAATCTGATTTTGGCTAAAGTTTAAGCTTTCGGTTGCATCCGTTCGGCGGTTCCTCTTCATATCTCACAGTTTAATCAATGGATGCATGTTGCTCGGTTTCTAGAGCAGAAAAACAACCACAGCATGTCAGCCGATGACATGTGATCTCTGAGAGCAACAGCTGCAGGAGTTACATGCAGGTCTGCTGATAGTGTTTGGTGGTTTCCACAGACCCCACTGAATTTGCTGAGTGAAGCCTGTTTTATCTGTGAGCCGTCGGTGGAGCTCAAAATGTGGGCGGAGTTTAAGCAAAGCAGGGCGATCTGTGTCCTGTTGTTATTACTGGTGCTGCAACGACCAGCAGCAACAACAATGCAGGCAACTTTTTATTCTTTTTTTTTTTATGCATTTCATCTTTACATTTTTTTTTTAAATTGCAATTAGATTCTTTAAACAGTTTTAGTTAGATTTGAATGGATTCTACAAATAACTAATAACAGAGTTTCATATCAAATTATATTTTTTTGAATAATTCACATTTATTAATGTTTTTAACTTTGACAATTGAAATTGTTTAAATAGATCGCATTCATAATTAAGGATATATAATTTAAAATTTCGCATATTATCAGTATGTTTCCTTTGTAATTTTAGGATTTGTATTTTTGTTGGCTTTGAATGCCTTTTTTTGTCAATTTGATATATTTTCGTTTTTTTGTTGTTTTTAATTTGTCACGTCTTAAAACCTTTTTGTTCCACCTGAATAATTAGATTTCTGTCACACGTCACCCAGGTAATTTATCTGTTTATCTGTCGTAATTTTAGTTTTGATTTTATTGTACTTGTCACCTCTAAAATAGAATTTTTTAGTATTGTGCACTTTTAATTTTTAATGACACAAATAGACACAATTTTCATATATATTTCTGAAGGTCTTTCATTTTCTGAAACATTTGAAAAGAAAAAGAAAATACTACAGGTGCAAAATATATTTTTTTACATGATTTAATGTAACTATTTTTATTTTATTTTTGTTAATATTTTAGCATGTGCTCTATTTTGGCTCCCATGCAGACTATAAACTTTACAATATAAAAAACATTTAACTTATAAACAAAAAAAGGCATACTAATTCTGTCTTTGTTTCTATTTCAGACCGCTGAAATCTCAGTATGAAAACATCCAAGAAGATCCTGATTCATGCTCATTATTATTTATTGATAAAGACACCAACTCTCTGTTTTCAAAAATCTGATATGTTTCATAAAATGTTCTCAGAGTGGGCTATTCCTGTATAAAGAGTGATAAGATGTGTTGAACCACTACTGTACTTTGTAATTTTGCTAATAAATTCTAAAGATGTAAAAACGTGTGTTTTCATCAATTAAGTGAAAGAAAACAATGTTTTCTTAGACTCTGCGAGTCTAAGTTTGATAGAGTGAGCTGCTGCAGCAGGACAATTTTATTTCTCCCAGCTGAAGTGACGCTGAAGCTCGGGAGGCGTCGGCCTGCAGCTCTATCAGTCACCTGCACATTTCTCTGACTGCCAGTAAGGTCGGCAGACTCCCAGTTTCGTCCACCCAGTTTCAACTGCCACTTATTCCCCCCCAATTTCACACCATTCAAAGCTTCCCGCTGCGTAAACGACTTTAACATGTTTGCGTCTGTGTTTTTGGTCATCCTGGGTAAGCAAGCCAGCAGAAACTCAATCGAGTGTCACGGATTTTGAAATAATTTAACATTTCATCTGATTTCGTCTCCATTCCTACAGGGTTGTGCTGCTGCACAAAGGAGAGCAGTAAGTACATTTTCATGATCATTTGTGTGCCGTCCGGTGATGAAAGCTGATGACTCTTTGGGATTTATTTGTTTTCCAACAGGCCAGCTCCAACTGGACCGGCCACGACTCCACGGCCCCTCGCAAGCTTTGGCAGGAGACGTCATTGCCTTTGAGTGTGAGATTCCCAGTTCAGAAAATAATGAAACAATTCTTCTGACATTATACAAGTAAGTGGAGGCAGGTTACAGTAGGAGTTAAACGCATTCGGAGAAATAAAGCAACAAGAGACATGCTGTAATTCCTGTCTTCAAGGAAGGATGACCTTAAACCAATGCTTGGAGAATACACCCTCTTGGCTGGGGAGGAGATGGGAACCTTTCACCAGGTTATCAAAGCTGAGCACGAGGGCTACTTCGAGTGTGGGGCCAGAGCACAAAACAACACTGAGATAAACGAGACTGTCAGCGAAGCGCACTTCTTAAGGGTTATTGGTAAGTCCTGTTGAGGAGGAGGAATTATGCATTGTTTTACACATTAAAAACTGTTTCCCTAAAATATAAGCTAAAAAATACCTTATATTTTTATATATCAACTCTGGTTAATTTCACTCACCAATGGCAGGAATGTTTATTTACATACACTTTGATAAATTCATAGAATAGAACTTCCTTTTATTGTTTTGCAGTGGGGAAATTGACCTTTTTTTTTATCTTCAGGAAGATGCTTTAGGATACCTCACAAATGCATAACAGTATCTTGACAAAAGCATCCAATGAATCAAAAATGCACAGCTGTGTAAACAAAATACATCCATATTAAGATCATATCTCCACTGTTGTTGCTTAGCTATTGAAGTCCACATTATTTAGGTTTCATAACACAGGGCTGCACTATTACAATTACACTATCGCGTGGTTACATGGGGTTGAATAGCACCAAAGTAATCTTATTATCTGCTAAATGAGTACAAAGATATAAAAAAACAATTCAAATGCAATCTTTGCATATTTTCTTTTCTGACAGCTGTGGAGGTGACGTTTATGTGTTGTTGTTTTTTCCGTTTGTTTTGTCAGTGCCAGTCGTCGGCGCCGCGATTGTTTACACGGGTCCAACAGAGATCTATGAGGAAACCAAGCTAGAGCTGCAATGCAAAGTTCAATCTGGAAATTATGTTTCCTACAACTGGTTTCTCAATGGGCTCCTCATCTCTCCGTCTCCTGTCCACTGGATCGGAGGCAACCGGTTAATAGCCACCAGGTCAGTGATGGCATGAAACATGGCGTAAAAGAACATGGCTCGAGTCTTGAAAGAAATCCTTTAAGACTCTAAATCATTGGAGCTTTTCAAATTAACTGCTAAATGTGGGCAAACCTCCAACTAATTCTCCAAGTGTCAATTGTCTTTTGAAATTTCCAGCATTGCTGAATGCTACTTACTGACTTAAAACTTCAGAACTTCAGTTTTTATGTAATTCTTTAAGTTTGCTGAAGAAAATCACCAAGTAATAACACGGGGTCCTTGTGAGGAAATAATTGTTTTACTAATTAATTTTCCATCTGCTGTGTTTGTGGCTGAAGACGGGACACCTGCAGCCCGTTGAGAGAATAGGTGTGAACTTAGCTGCATTTCATGAGTGTATTTCCATCTGCACTTATTTAGTGAAATCTGCTCCGTAAATAAGAAATTATGACTAAATAATGAAAAAACAGCACAAAAAAAACAAAACAGAGAAAATGGATGTCCTTTGTGAATTATCTCTTATTTTTACTCCAGGTCACTTTAAAGAGCTTACATGTCAACATCTGCACTGTTACCGAAACAAGACTGAAGTTTAGATGATGTAGTTGGACACGATCAGCGCTGCAGGTTTTTCTGTCATCACTGCCGATGTGTAAATATCAGGCACGATGTCATCTGCTTTGGTGATAATCTGTTTCTTTCTGAAACACAAGAAAGGGTTTAAAAACTTGCAATGATTCAAGACTTCTGCTCGATGGTCTTTTTTAACCCTTATTCTTTGTTTCATGATACATTTACCTGATTCAAACCAAAACACAGTACGGTTTTAAGAGCAAAGTGTTTTAGAAGTCTTTGTTTGCTTGGTTGGAGTTAATATGATCTGCGTCTCTCCTAGAGTGTCCTCTAAAGATGGCGGCTCCTACATGTGTCAGGCTAAGAACGTCTTCAACGAAACAAGATGGTTCACCTCCAACAGCTCAGACCTCGTTATCGCCGTGAAAGGTTGGAAGTCATCTGCAGCACGTGTCTGATTGCGTTGTGACTTGCAAACGTAGCTAAACCGCTTGAGCTACTCAGATCTTGTCATGTTGCAACCACAAACATTAATGTACTTTATTGGGGAGATTTTTTAAAATCCGCTCAGTCCAACCTGCTTCTTTCAGAAGTCGTTAGTAAAGTAGTAGTCTAATCTCAAATCCGGCCGTTCTGTGAAGGCGCCGCATTTCAGCCCAGCAGAACAAACGTTCTCTTTGTTTCTGTTCCCTCAGATCTGGTGTCACCCCCTGACATCTCATTCACCGTGGTGAAGGAGGATGATGGCAGCTATTCAGCCAGCATCACCTGCCAGTCTGAGAGAGGCGATCCTCCTATAAGCTTCTCGCTCTACATGGGCGCGGAGCTGATGGTCAGGGAGAACGTTTCGGAGAGACACGCCACGTTCAGCCTTCCAGTGGTCCTGGGCCAGCACTCTGGGTGGCTGCAGTGTCAGGCCAGGAACGGGAACCAGACTGAATACAGTCGATGGTTGCCTCTTGAAGTTGGTAGGTAATCAGGCTAATATAATACTCTGTTGTGTATTTCTTACTCTGTAGATATGAAATGAGTACTTACCAAAATAAGAGCCCTGTGCCCCCCCGAAAAAAAGCTTTATCATAAAAAATCCAGACTCTTTGCTGACTTCCTGCAGCAGTTAGCTGTGCTGCAGTACTAATGCTATCAACATTAGGAGTTTATGGTATTACGTCGTTGTGTTTACATTCATTGGGGAGCGTTTCATTCAGCTACATGCTGCAGATGGAAGAAATCCAATCCATTAAGATTCGTCTTTTGGTTTTTGTGTTTCTAAACAAAACAAAAAATAACCTTGTGCTTTTATTGTTTTACTGAAAATGGTAAAAGGCGCCAAAGAAGAAGAGTGCAAGGAAGATTGTTGCACTTTGTATTGTCATTTACTTTTACGTGGAATGTTAAATACATTTTGTTCAGAGTTCATGAGCCCTCAGCGAGCTGCATCGTCTCTATTAAGGCAAGGATTTCTTCTGGGTCGGGGTTTGGTTTAAGCCGATCAACAGTAAACCAGAACTGCACTTGCAGTTTAACTCAAACTGAGACAGTAAAGGTGGGCAGAGCAGCACAAGGTCAAAAAAGGTCAACTTTGTGTCTAACTTTGTGTCTCTAGTGTCGGTCGCTGGCCCAGTGACGGTCCAATCTGAATACGACATGGGAAATAACTATGCTGTCATTGGCCTGAGGCTCTTCTGCAAGGCGGCAGCGGGAACTCACCCACGTTTCCAGTGGTACCTCAACCAAAAGCCTCTACGCGAGCAGGGAAGCTTCTTCTATGTGGTGGATGTGCTGCCAGAACAGTCCGTCCTGCTGCTGGCCGTGGGGAGCCGGAGCTCTGGAAAGTACCGCTGCGAAGTGTGGGACAGCTTCGACAACAGCACGGTCATAAGCAGCCAGGGGCTTTATGTGGACAAAGAAGGTAGAGGCTGAATGTTGCTTGAGCAACGTCTCCTTGAGACAAATCACTGACTGATTTCCACTTTTCTCCCTAGTGCTGAATCGCCTTCCAACCTTAGTGGTGGCTGTGGTCTTCAGCTGTTTCGGGCTCCTGATTTTCCTGGTGTTGTTTTGTTGTCTGTCGGGAGTCGTCTTCAGTAAGTTCGTCTGATTTCATATCTTTCTTTGTCTTCCTGTGTTGTGAAGGGGAGATGCTGAACATCTTGCCATCTTTCTTTCAGGGTGGAAACAGTCTCAACAGAAGTCAGAGTGAGTGTTTTTTATTTGTTTATTGGAAAACAAAAAATAATCCAAAATGGGTTTTTTTTGTTGTTGTTGCTTTTTTTGGAGGAAAAGATAACGAATGACATCATAGATTCAAAAGTGAAAATTCAAATGTTTCTATTCCAGTTTTCTATTAGCGTCACAGCTGCTTTTAAAAGAATAGATCGCAGCTTTTGAAGTGAGGTTCTGTTAAAATATTATAAACTGTAGATTCGTCTCTTTCCGTCTTCATGTGGGTTAAATCCAGCTCCCACAAAATTCATTCAGAACCTCCTTCAGTAGTTTTGATTATATTCAGTATGAGAATAAAGTAATGGGAAATTTAGGATTACTAATTGCCAGAATATTATTTGTTATGAACCTAAAGATGAAATCAAAAGAAGGTGACTGAACCTAGTAAAAGTGTTACTTATTAGCCACAGTGTAACAAGTCATGTACAAATTTTCAATAAAATTATTTAAAGTAAAGATTTTATAATCCTGACAGTCTATCAAAAAATGTAAAAAAATTAAAAATTACTCAGAAGGGGTGAAAGGCCATTTAATGACAAAGATGCAATTAGTCCACAAGAAGCATAAAAATTTTTTAAAAAACTAGGTTACAATTGCAAAAGGACTCAGGGATAAAACTTTTGTTTTTTGCAAAAATGTCTTGTGATCTAGTGAAATAAAAAATTAATCTAAACTTTTCTGGCGTTTCGCAAACAGACGTAGTTTCGTAATCTTGACCGACCTAAAAAACCAAAGTGTTTCGTCTGATTTGATGTCGGATTTAAGAAAACAAAAAACTGTGCATGTAAATAAATGGTTTCAGCTGCATTTTCGTTCAAAGACGTATGCTCTGTTGAAAAACCATTTTACCACATTCCACACCTCCCACTTGAGTTCCTGCACGTCTTCATCACACTGTAAATTTGTTTGGCTGTATTTTCCCAAACGATTATGCAGACTGGGTCTGTCGAGTTTTGCGATGGACGAAAGACTTGTTGTACCTCAGAACGAGATGGTAAGTCAGCATTCCTACAAAGCCGAAGGTTTCCACCACATCACACCACCAGCCTAAAAGCCTGATGTAAATCTTCTCCTGTAGGACTGGACAGAGTACAACGAGGACCCCGATGTGGCGAAAGCGCCAAGAGAGGACGAACTTTATCAGGTGACGGCATCATTCAGTTCAACATTCAGCCATAATTAACAAATATTCAAAGTATTTTTCTCATATCCTGGTCAGGAATCTGAAGCCTCTGAGGACGAATGGCCTCAGATCCAGCAGGAGACACTGGAGACTGAAGCTGATGAAGACTCAAACTGAACACTATAACTTAGTTGATCTATACCCTGGTGCCATTTTAGTGTAGATATTTGCAGTAATAGTTTTAGCAAAAATGTTGTTAAAGGTGTTTTTATAAAATAAGCAGTGTCTTTTAGTCAAATATCTTGAACTCTTTTACATTTTGTAACATAACCTAATTGGGATATTACACAATTCTGCATTTTAAAAAATCACATACTCAGCATTTAAAACTGCTTTGCTGTTGAAATTCCCTGAAACCTGTCAGTGGACGGCCAGGAATTAGACTGTCCCGAAAGCGTTGACTGTGCATTGAGGAGGGAACTGAGAGAGTTTGTATTTCTGCCCTTGGTTTGGTCATAATTTTCTGAATGTGCGCACCAACCAGTGTTGTGCAACTAACATTTAGTTAAATATGTTGAAACTGAATCATCCATGTTCATAGTTCATCATCTAAAGACTGTTAACCGGTTTCACAGTTGGTTCCTGTATGTGAACTCCCCTGCTGTTGTTGAAATACGCCACACAAATAAACATGACTCGACGCAAACTACGTTTTATTAATTCATCACTTTAAAAAAATAATAATAAAACATCTCAATTATCCTATGAGTACCCGTAGTATAGAATTTGCAAACTGGTCTTATTTGATTGATTTTTATTTCAACAAAGATATTCTGTGTTGCTGTTTTTAATGGTGAAAAAATCATACTATATTGTAATTGTACATGACCTTTGGGTCAAATAAGGTCATATTAAGACGTTTCTCCCATTTATAAAACAAAACTTCAATCAAAAACCAATTGTTGGACATTTCAAGCTAATATCCAAATAGGGCATTTTTGTGATTGTGGATCAGAATTTTTTTCAGGTTTTAAAGTAAATTTTGGAGCAAAACTTACCCAATAATTTCAGTATTTTAAATAGTTCTGTAATGTGCTCCCTATCATTTAATTGTTCTTTTTTCTTCTTTAATTGCTCTTTCAGTTAAATGCCTTTTTTTTTTGTTTTTTTGTTTTTTTTTTTTGTTGCTATTTTTCAAACCAACTCTCTAGATTGTTTGAAAGAAATCCTGAAGAAAAACTACATGTCAAAGCTGAGCTGTGCAGCAGGAGAAATAGGAGGGCGGAAGTCACGCTGACCAAAGTTTACTGTAATTCTGGTGTAAGGATTAAAAAAAAAAAAAAAAAAAAAAAAAAAAAGCAACATATTTGTGATAAAGCACCACTGACTGCCGGTCCTTCAGGCAGGTGGACGGACGGCTCCCCGCGGCTCCGCCCCTCTCCGCGCGCGCCGCTCCCGTCCCTCCCGGTGCGCCTGTCACTTCAGGGAAACGCTCTCAGGAGGTGGCAGCACTTCTTTCAGCTTCGGTTCCTCTGGCCCACAGGCTGTCTTCTCTTGTCCGGGGTGGGTTCGGCTCCACTCCCAGGGTCAGACATGGCGGAGACCGGAGGTGCGAGTGCGTACGGAGCCGCGCTGGCCGGGGTCGGCTTTGACTTCTACAAGTTCGTCCGACAGCCGCAAACTATTGTGCGGGTCCTCAGCTGGGTGAGTGAGAGGCTGGAGGACTTAAACAGATATTTTAACCCAATATGTAAACAGGTGGACTCTGGTTTTAAATAAATAAATGAGCTTCAGCGTTTAAACTGGTTCTTTGTGGTGCGTCTCCACCAGTCGTCGTGTGTTTTGTTGGGGGGTTTTCTGCAGCCTTGCGCGGTGACAGATCAACACTCAAGACAAAAGACAGACAAATGTCATCTAGATTTTCACTTCCGGGATGAACTGAGCGTCTGAACGCTGCTGTTGGTCTCTGACCTTAACTCTGTCCTACTTCCATGTTGTGCAATTGATGGAAACGACCATAGTTTTAGGTTGAGGTGCTTATGAGGAGAAGTGAAGGTAACTCATATGCTTGTGTGATCACCTGTTGCTAGGTAATTTTATTAAATATAAATTGGTGTTATTGTGTAACACAGTACTATTTACTGTGCAGGGCCTAATTCAGGAGGGCTGCAGCCAGTTTTGGTAGCATGATCTTCAGGGTTGTTAGATTATGATCTCTATTTTTCTTTCTTTTCCGTTTTGCTGAAAATGACTGTAACTATGTTAACCTAAATGGAGTAACACGGTCCCTGAAACTGAGCAAACACAGTAGGAGATGTTGAGGATGCAGTTAAAGCTCTCTGTCTGTGCCCAGGGGTCAAAGGTTAGGTTAGAGGAGGGGCTGTGACATCACTGTTGCCAGCAGCTGTGATTAGGACTGAAACAATTAATTAGATTAATCGATTATTCATTAGTTAACTGGGTGGAGGGAGTGTTTTCACAGCATTAATTAAGCCAGAACTGTACTAAAAATATATATGTTTGCATTTAGGACAAAGACTCCTTTGTCTGTAAATATGTTTAAGCCAAAACTCCTCAAGTGCTACAGTTTTAGCTTCACCTGGTTCAAGTTTACTAAAATAACGCTATGTTGTTGCATTTTAGGCAACAAAATGTTTTCCTTACTTAAAAAAAGAAATTGAATCATTTATTTTATGTATTTGTAATATTGGATATAAAGAGCTTAAGAAGTTAAATGACAAAAATGTAGAATATGTATGTTTTTACATCAGTTTAATCGTCAAAATAATCAGACTAATCGGTTACTAAAATAATCATTTTCACAATTTTGAAGCCTCTGAAACCACAGCGTCCCAGGCTTCGCCTGCTTGGGTCTGACTCAGACTTTGAGTGCGACGGTTTCTGTCCCCCTGTACTGAAGTGGCTTCCTGGTGGAATAAAACCACCCAAACTCTCTTTGTCTAATTGAGATACTCCTGAGAAGTGAAATCCTCCATATTCAGAGGAGTCAAAACGTGTCATTTTGATGCAGATAAAGTTTTGCATTCAGGCAATCAGATGAGGGCTGAGAACAGAACATGCCCTTGGCTGCTATCGTTGTTTATGTGCTTTGGAAACAGTGTGTGTGTGAGGGAGATGATCAGTGTGTTGGTGGTAAATAGGGGCTCTGAATGGGCAGGTAAGGTGATACCTCCCCCCACCTGCTGACCCTTTCCTGTTACTCCTGGTCAGTTCCTGCTCTCCCTGGGTAAATGCAGTGCATGCTTGCTGCGGCTGCGTACAACTCATCTGCAATTCCTTCATACCAGATCAGAGTCGATATCTGGTGATTTAAACCTAACTTTAATCTTGTTGTTTTTCTGGAAACACACCTCCGGGTCTTGTGATGTGCTTTAGCTCGTCTAGGATTAAGAGAAGTCACCATACGGTGGCTCATAGCCGCTGGATTGTAGTCACTATTATCATCTGAAATGAAGAAAACCTGCAAAAGTCAACTACCAATGTTCTGGAGAGTTTATGCAAGCATAGTTTACCTTTTGCATATGTTTAAAAGTTAGAATAATTACTTCTCTGAGTTACAGGAGCCAGTGTAAGGACTTTAAAAATGGGGTGGTTTACTCTAGCCCCCCGGTTTTCGTAAGACGATTCGCAGTAGCTGTCTGATTGGGGGTTTTTTTGTCTTTCAAATCAGACCTGTGAAGACACTATTGTACTAATCAATGCAACTATACAAAGCACTAGAGGAAGGAAACACATGGAGGACTTTCTCTAGATCTTGAAGAGACATTTAAAAAAATGTTCTTCAGTTGATAGAAGACCGACTTTGTAATTGTCTTCATGTGTCTTTGTGTCACCCTCATTTTGGGACCTGATCAGTACTTTCTAGCTGTAACAATCGGGCAACAGAGACTCAGAAGGCCGACGAAGTGCCTCACCCATGGACACGAGGCATGGGCTCCATCTTCCTCACAGAGGAAGATGGAGTGGGGATTCAAACCCTGAACCCACCGGGTTACAGGTCGAACTCCTACCACTGTCTCCCATTAAGTCCAACAGAACTAGCGCTGTGGTTCTTCCATAGTCTGTATTTATGTGGATTCAACACTTTGACGAGGGCGGTCTCAGTACTGTGGTAACCATGGAAACCGGACTCAGACGTCAAAGCAGTTTGTCATTGTTAGGAAGCTGTTTGACTATTAAAACAACTTTTTCAATGATTTAGGTGATGAATGGGAGGTTGGAGATTGGCCTGTAATTCTGCAGTAGAGATTTATCCAGATTGTTTTTTATCAAAGGTTTGATGACTGCTGTTTTAAAACACCTGATGAGAGGGATGAGTTTATGACAGGCTGGCCTTTCTTAGGAAAAGTTGTGGGTATGATATCAGGACAGCAAGAATAGGAGCTTAATTGATTTATAATTCCTTCTAGTTTTTTGGGGGGAGGGAGGTTTGAGTTGGTAGAACAGTCTTGTCTTCAGATTGATATTGACTGAGGGTCACAGGAGGGTTTGTTAATCACTCAACTATGGCAAACAAGACACAAGCAGGGTCAATATGTTTATTCATGATTTCAGAGAAGAATGATTCTCTTGCGTGCTTCAGGGTTATGTGACATATGTTCATCCTTTCTTTCAAGAGTTTGCAGCAAAGTTGAGTTTTTAACCATCTTTGTTTAACCTTTTGACAATCGCTTCTTTCTCTTCTTACTAGAGTAGTTCTCCGTGTGGATTAGACATCAATTACAGAGATCAGTGAAATATTAACACCCTTACTGATAAGTCCAGCGTTTGTCCTCGATTGCGTGTTGCGTGTTTGATGTTAGATATTGGATATTGATCACTGTATTCATCCAACCATGTTTCTGCTAGAAACATAACACAGAGATTATGCTCAGTGATAGTCATTAGTTAAAAATGACTTTCCTGACAAGCATAAATAGATAAATTTGTTTATATCGGGCTGGGAAAACTTGCTAAGCCCCAGAAAACTTGCTAAGTCAGGGCGCTGGGGCAGTTTCCAATAGCCCGTCATGTTTTTGAGTTAAAAAATGTTTAAAGTTTGAAATATCACTTGATATTTATGCTTTATTGGAAAACTGGAAGATTAATGCCTAAACACCAACTATAAAATCTTTAAAAAAAGGCAGTAATGAAAAAAAAAAAAAAAAAAAAGATAAACTAACAATGCCAACCCCGGTGGGAGCAGAATTAAAGCCTGGTGGGCCGCCAGGCTTATAATACACTGAGGGGAAACCGTCTGGGCTTAAAAACACAGACATTTATCAACGTGCTACCATTCAATAAAGTGAAACAAGATAAACAGCAACAAGAGAGGAAAAAATAAGGTTGAAACAAAATACACAAACTGTTACTATGAAAGAATCGTAAACTCTTTGAATCAAACGGCAGGGAATGAAAATGAGTTTTGAGCAAAGATTTAAAAGTTTCAGCAGTTTTAGTGGTTCGTACATGTAAAGGTAAATTTAATGTGTTGTAAAGCCAGTTTAAAAAGTTAGTGTTGAATAATTTATCAGTTGGAGGTTGCTTTAGACGGGGGATAAATCTGAGTTCAGATTTTTAGACTTGTGTGTTTTTAAAGAGGAAATCATGATCCTTTCATGGGAAATCATACATTTACCGTCTGTCCTGTTATGTACCTTAAGCTTCAACCTGAACCTCCATTTTTCTCCTCCCCTCTCTGCTCCCATTATGAGTGTTGTGGAGGGAGCTGGTGGCATCTCAGGAATCACATGGCAAGCAGCTGCACCCAAAACAAGGTCACATGGTGCAGCGAGTAATCAGAGCGGATAGTGGCCGACCGCAACCACGGGGCAGAAGGGGGACGGGAGGGGCATTTAAAGTGTCAGCAGTGAGAAACGGGGCTGTTTGTGACGCAGTTTAGTCTTGTTATTATATTACCAGACTGTGGAGAGCAAATACAAAATGCATTCATAGTCCTGCCTCCCGTTGTCGAACAACAAAACATAAAATTATGTTGCTAATATGAAATTCTTCATTCTTTTACATAGAAATGAAGTTGAATTCAGTTTTTTTAGACATTTCCTTTAGTTCTTTCATAAACTGGACCAAATGACTGCCTGAAGGCTAAAATAAGATGTAAATTGACCTTTTATTTTTGCTTTATATCATGTTATGATGTCATTCCCTGATCAAAAACATAAACGGGGTGATTCTTTCATGCATGTTTGAGAAAATCCTTGAATTTTCCATGGCAACCATTCAGAGGTTTTTCATTGCTTGGTTTCACAAAGGGCTGCCAATTTCCACAAAACTCCTCCAGACTAGTGGCAGCAGCAATTGGCACATACCTGGTGGAGCTGCTTGCCGGCTGAGCTCATCATACAAACCACTTCTCCGTCAAACGTTCCTCAGATTGCTTGTAAGCAGCAAGAGGGAGGAACGTTGTGATGACTTGGAGTGTCAAAGTGTAGGAGAGAGGCCAGCTTTAAGGTGTCAGAGCTCAAAAACAAATGTGGTTTATGTTTAATATATACAGCATTTTGTAACGACGGCCTCTTTTTTCTCTCTTCTCTTCTGAAGGTGTTTGCCCTGGTGGTGTTTGCCTGCGTCACCACGGAGGGCTATGTCAACCCTGCCAGCAGCGCCCAGGCAAAGTGCATCTTCAACCAGAGCGACTCCACGTGTCAGTATGCCGTGGGAATCGGGGTGATCGCCTTCCTGGCCTGCGTGGCCTTTCTCATGATGGATGTTTACGTTCCCTTTATGAGCAACGCCCAGGACAGGAAGTACGTTGTCATGGCGGACCTTGGATTCTCAGGTGAGTGGTGGACTTTGTTAGGTACAACAGCTGCATCAATCAGTGGGGTTATTTTTTTGTTGTTGTTGTTTTTGTTCCCATCCTCTCTAGTTTTTAGCCCAATTGTTAACCCAGTCAGTTGGTCTCCGTTACATGTAGGTGTAAGAGGATCTGTTTGTAAATTTTATAAAAACGATGCAGTTGGTTCATACTCTCGATCCAGCAGTCTGAGGAGAGCCTCGTCCTCCGACCTCAACCTTATGGTCGATTCATTCACACCACGGCTGGGAATTTGAAATACTGAAAGCTGCCTTGTTGGATTTTCAAATACATGGTCACTTTATTAGATACACTTCTTATTGTGGGGTTGGACCCTCTTTTATTGGTGAAGCTGCTCTGTTGGATGGAGATCTGGTAACTTAGGAGGTAACTGGAGTTCAGTGAACTCGCTGTCCCATCAGAAGAGGGGTACGCTGTGTCGTACAGGGATAGAGGTTATCAGATGCTATACTCCGGTCAGCAGTGGGGTTTTATATGATGCCCACCTGGTATTAAAGGATCTAAAGTGTCCCAAGAATAGATCCCCCTGACCATTATACCTCCCCCAGCCTGAACAGTTGCTACAAGACAGGATGAATCCATACTTTGATGCTGTTGACGCCTAATTCTGACACTCTTCTGAATGCTGCAGGACGTTTTCTGACAAATGGCTATTTGAGCTATTGTTGCCTTTTATATTTTCTTTAACTGCTCAGACATCAACACATGGAGCAAACACGGCTACTGCTGACTGGGAGATTTGTCTTTTCGGACCATTCTCTCTATACTCAACAGTCAAAATCTCAGTTATTAAATTCTCGCACCATGAGCCACAATCAAAGCCAGCTTGTTCTCCTGATTTCGCCTTCACGTTTGAAGATGTGTACCTAATAAAGTGGCTATGTAAAAGTGGGCCATGAGAGGAGGTTGGTAAACATTTTGCCCTCTATTGCAAAGGGGGAAACGCCTCCTTCTCTGCCTGTCATCAGGTTTAATCAGGTCAACCCTCACATAAAGACCAGACCTGCTGCTTGGCAACCGATCAGACCAGCAGCATTGATATCTGTGTCAATCAATGAGTCAGTCAACCAATCGCTGTCCCTGACATAACGCTAAACAAGAAAGAAACAGGAAAACAACAATCACACATTGAAGCAAAAAAGAAAAAATAGGCAAAGTTTTCAGGTCATGGATTCCTGAGAATCTACATCATTGTAACTTTATTTGTATTTTTGTTATATTAGTGTTTTTGTCCCTTCCTGAAAGTAGGCGATTAACTGAGTCGTTGTATAATATAGAGAGCATGTGTGAACATTCGCACTCAATAACGCACAAAAAGTTTCATTATACTTTTACCTTTTTCCAGCTTTGTGTTTTTTGTTGTTGCTGTTTTTTGTTTTTTTTATCTGGATTTTTTTAGTAATGAAATCTGTCTGAATGTAGATGTTTTGTGTTTTACCCACTTTGGGAAATATTTTGCATTGGCTTCATCAGAAGATAATTTAAGGGTCCTTTTATAATCTGCCTTTAGTCTCTTGTTAGGAAATGTGGAGATATGACTCTATTAATTTACATGCTCCAGCTGTAGGATATGTCTCAAAGTTATCGAGTTTTGACCAGAAATAATAATCTGTCATATTCCACAAAGTCTACTGGATTAATCAGGGATCAGAACCGGAGTCGGTGGAAACAGGATGTAAAATTAAAATCTCCAGAAAATCACATGCAGTTAACTTGAAGTGAATGTTAAATTACATTTTAGATTTTTGTTTCTTCAATTATCATTTGCCTCTAATTCATTCATCAATATATGAAATGGCAAAACGTTCAGATTATGTTTAATGTAGTAGTAATAATAATAATGGAGGATGGCAGTCAGCAGCCATCTGTGTGTTCCTGTTTCTGCTGCAGTTTTACCTCCAGGTCAATAATTAATTCATCAAAATGTGTTACTCCTCTGTGAAGCTCAATCTCCTGGCATCATCATCATCATGTCCTGAACATAATGGCGAGTTTTTCTGTGCTTAACTCTGTACTTACTGAGAAGCAGGGTGACCCGGCAGATTGTGATGAAACGCACGCTTATCAGCTGGACACATTAACAATTGACCATTCTTCAAGCTAACAAAGAAGTGTTGGTGTGAGGAAGAAACAACAGCTTGTGCTCAGCTGAGCAGATGGATACACTTTTAGCTGTTGTTGTCAAGCAAATGTCAAGCTTGCTTGCTCTTTATGTCAGAGTTTTGACTTTAAAAAGCAAGTGACTGTTTTTGAAACGCTCTCTCCATGTTTTCCAGGGGCGTGGACCTTCCTGTGGTTTGTGTGTTTCTGCCTTTTGGCCAGTCAGTGGTCTCGCACTCATGATGTCAGGGCGATCCCCGAGGACGCTGCGCGCGCCACCATTGCCTTCTCGTTCTTCTCCATCGCCACATGGGTGAGCACAAAGGCCTCTGTGTTTGCTTTCTTGACGTATTCTCAGGCTTTTAGCGTTGGTTCGCAAAAACTTTTTACTCTGAGTGGAATGGTTGACGGTGGTTGTTTATGAGCAAGAAAACGTCTCTGAATCATTTACATTCACGGCTACCAACTAATCTGGGTAGAAAGCTGATGAAGTATTCTGACCAGATAATTATATGTGAATGAATTTATATTTATATATTGTTTAGTAACTGCTGAGACCTTTTGTTTGAATAGAGATGCACCCAACACTCCAAATTGTGTGGCCAATTTGTCCTTGAAGACCTGGACCATAACAATATATAAAATGTAATTTAAAATGTATTTCTAGCCGTGACTGTTTTATTCATTTTAATCTTACCAGTTTGACAAACTGATTAAATAGTTGACATTTTAAACTAGGTCTTACAATCTTCATTAGTGGTTAGCACGGTTAGCATCAGTAGCTTCCAAGAGAGGTTTCCAAAATAAATTTTCAAGTCCAGCATTTTCTGAAACAAACAGAGGCTGAAAACTCAGAGATAACTCAGTGAAAACTGCTGTACTATTCTTGGGCTTCTTATTACAAGTTTTGTTAGTTGTGGTTAGTTTGACTATATTTTAATACTTATAACAGCTAGTCCTGTTTTATTGTACAGTATTACTGAAAGCTGCTGTTGTTTGGTCATCTAGTAGCGCTTTGGGATGCTGTGTTCGCCGACTGCAAAATTATTGGATTTGAAAGAGGTTCTTTCTCCACTTTATTCAGAAAAAGCTCAAGTTTTGGTCAAAGCTCTTTCCAAATTAAAGGTCCTGAATCTCTTCTGTGTGACTAAACCCTACATTAACTGTATCATTTGTGTTGGCTAGCAGTTTTCTCTCTTTTTCCACATCCTTGTTTCACTTCTCTCCTGATAGACGAGTCGTGTTGTGAGGTTTAGCTGCTCTGCCGTTGCCTCTTTATGACCTCATTGGTCGCTCCTGTGGAGGCTAACAATGGTGTTGCACTTCCTCTGTTTGTAAAAACAAAAACAAAAAAAAAGAAAAACATCTAAAGTATCTTGGAATCCAGACTACCTCTGGATATTTTTAGAAGCTTTTTTTTACTTCTCCAACCTGTTGAGCAATAGTGGCTCAACGTTTCTCAGGTCTTGAAAATGTCTTACCTTGTAAAGAAAAACAAAATATTTAAACCTCTCTAAAACGGTTGGTAAAATTGTTGCTTATTTAACACCTTAAATTCAATGATAATTTATCTGCTGTGGCCTTTCTGTCCGTTTTTGAGAATATCTCGTTGCCTGTAGCAGGTCTCCAGTTAAATGACGCAAAACTCTCCCTCTGAAATCTAAGCAGACGGGTTTGAAAGAACAAGAAGTCTCTGAGTGTGATTGCCGCGTTCACAGTCAACATTGTCTGACTTCCATGCGCTGCTGAGAGCCGAGTCTGAGACACGAAACACAAGATTTCATTTCCAGCTGTTTCAGAGTTCTCTATAAATAGTAAGATTTCATGTGTTTAGTTACTTTAGTGAATTGTATTGTGATTACTAATAGTCTAATTGTTAATTGGGAAACAGAATTATCACTTTGTCTGTATTTACATCCATAAATGTGTCTGTTGTCAGGCACACGCTCGGGCTGATTAAGGTTTAATGCGGAGCAGTTTGCTGAACTGCTAGCATGCGTACTATTTGTTTTGATTGTTTCCTTGCTAATTTTATTGCTGGTCATATTAATTCTGTGCAGAGTAAGGTTACAGAAAAGGTTGTTTTATGAACATCATGCTACGCTTTATTAAAAGCTCTTCACTGAGCAGGAAAAGCAAATGGGCAGCAGGTTGCATAATACAGATTAGATGAGAATCTGCAGCAACCAAAACAGTCACATCATTGTTAACAATGGCCAAAAAAAACATGGGTTGTAATGGAAAACGGATTCAAACCCAGTCAAAATAAAGTGTACTGGTTGTGTGACCAAACAAGAACATTGACCTTTAGCTGGATGTTCCCTGATTGGTAGCTGCTGTGATCCAAACTCTGCTACGTTGATTGGTGTCCCTTAATATTGACTGAGAAAATATTTTACTACCAACTCATTGCCCATCATTTGTGTCCAAAAAAATAGTGAGCAGTGAATTGGGATTGAGATCTAGATTCTGTATTTACTTCCTTGATGTATATTTATGAAAACATGCACCAAACTGTAATTCAAGAACATCCACTTCTATGGATGTGTCTAAAAAAGGGTTGCATAAGGGGGAGACATTTTCAGGAGTTAGACTGAATGATGTCACCAGAGTTGTGTGATATCTGGGACAACGAGACCTGCTGGTTTCCTCCAGACGAACAGGAAGCTGTGAATATATCAGCGTTCACAGGATTTTACAGATAAGTTGAAACATGTTGGTGTCAGATATCACACAATATCCGACACCAGTGCTTGTAGAGAGTCACATTTAGCTCAATGGACTAAAGTTTTCTGCTCTTAAAACCATCTTTCCAAGCTTTCATCAGCTTTCCAAGCTTAAATCCTGAACGGCTACATTATTAACCGTCTTTGACTTTTGCTGGAACATAAGTAGAGGACTTACTACTCATCCTCTCCTCCTGCAGGGAATCCTGACCTACTTCGCCCTGGGCCGTTTCCGTCGGGGCGTGAACGACGTCAGCATCCCCACCTACACGGATCCAGCCCCGGAAATCCACACCCCGTACCCCGCCACCTATGCTCCCACCACCTACACCCCCACCACCTACACCTACCCCAGCAACGTGCCCGAATCCCAAAAGCAGCCCCCCTTCACCTCAAACCTCCCTCCGCAGAGCGACACCAGCTACCTGCCGCCCAAGTACTGACGCAGTGGAAGGGGGTGGGTGGGTGGGTGGGGTCTTCACGGATGACGCGGCACTGCTGAGCTACAGAGCTCTATCGTATCGATGAGGTTTTACATTCAAGTCAACACACTGTTCAAAGTGTCCGGGAGGACGTGAGCCTCACGGCGGCAGGCTGGAGACGACGAGCGAACGCTGTTTACACCAAGGGGCCTGAGATCAGATCTGAAGACACTGAAAGAGGCTTGAGCAATGTGACCTTTGACCTGTGTGCAAAAGCAACATTTACCTCAGACGAACTGAACCTGCAGGGGAGAGGGGCGTTGCAGTGAAAACAATCCTGTAGAGGAGCAACAATCGGTGTGGAGGAGGCCAAACGTGCGTTTCTTTTTACTCTGAAGATGAGATGGTCACGCACCATGTTGATTTGATTTTCAGGATTTTTTTTCTGTTTCTTTAAATGGCTCAAAAAGCTATAGTAATACAATTTACCAAATGGGTTATAAGGTTTGAGGAGAAAAAAAAAACAAAAAACTAATTTAAGTTATATTTTACAATCGTGGATTCTGTAAAAGTAACACAAATCCTGTGATAAGTAATCAGAAAAGGTTTTCCTTTCCTTTGCTGCTTAAACTCATTAAAGCCATAATGATTGAGCATTTCCACCAGACTGACTGTACTAACTGTAACAGACGAGTGTTGGTTTGAAAAGGTTTACATGTGTTGAACTGACCTTTGAACTTGCAGCTAACTTTCCGATGGAGAGGGAGGAGCTTGGAGATAAAGCGGCACTTATTGAACAAGTCGGTCCACTGAATGTTTTCTTCGTCTCTCTTGTGCAACAGTTCTTCCTCCTCCGCCCAAAAACAGAGCAACAGCACCCTTCCTTGGTTAAACACTGACATTTTTAGTTTTCTGAGACGTGAAGGGTTTCTTTAGTTAACAGGCTTCAAAGGTACAACTACAGAGCACTAAAAAACTGCTCTCTGAACTTGCAGCTAATTTGCTTTGCCTGGTGCAGATCAGGGAACAGTTGTGGTTCATTGTGTAAGCTGAATTTAGATCTGTGAATAGATTATGTTTTTCTTGAGTCATCTGTGAAAGCGGTGGAGTGACGTCTGTCATTTTTCATACCAAACGTGCATAAATGGTTCCGAGGAAGAGAAGACTTCGTTTGTACTGAGAATTGCCTTGCAACATCATTAAATCTTGCTAAGATACTCTGGAGTTCTGTGGGTGTAGGTTGTGGGAGGATCACAACTCCTAAGCTGGTTTGGGAGCCGAAGAGTTTAAAGTGTGATTAAATCCTGTGGTAATATTTTTGAGTTGTAACAGCTGTCAAATGCTGCAAATCTAGTTCTTGGCTCTGTGGATAAAGTTGAACTGTGACATCTAAAGCAGCTTCTTTTAATTTCTCACTTTTTAACGACTTGTTTTTGTTTAGTTTTTTTCGCGTAAATGATTTGGGCCTAAAAATGGCGTGGCCGAGGATTTGTGATTTACTGAATTGTAGCAAATGAGCTCTGAAATATGTGTAAATAATGTGCACCTTGTTTGACTCTTGCTTTAAAATAATAAACAAAATGGCTAATGAATGGAGAAACATCGACATAGCATGTTTTAGTTTCCTCTGGTTGTGTATTCATTGCCAGGCTGGTAATAATCAGCTCCTTGTCCTGATGTTTGCTTCGTGCAGAAGATCTGGGATCTCAGATATTGAGAAACAATTGCTTCCTCAATATGGACGGTGTTGAGGTTGCTAACCTCACTTGGTGATATTTGTCCGTGACGGATGTGGTACGCCAGTTCGACGCCATGAAAGCTAACCCGGAAATTGCCTGCGCTATGAACAGCCATCCTTCGGAGAAGTGTTGAACTAAACAAGATGGCTGTTGATGCCAGTTCAATATTTGGAAAAGTGACCAAAGCAGACTTAATGGATTCGTTCACTTCCTCCGCTGCCATTGCTACAGCGACAGGCAGACACTTATAAAACAGCGTAGAAACGTTGCCTGATAGGAGAAATCCCAGACTGAGCACTGAAGAGAGGTTAGATGAAATAATGTACTGTAGAATCGAGCAGAATTGCATAGGAAGGCAATAGTCAGGCTAACTCAGCCTAAAATCCTGAGATGTCAGAGAAAGTAACAGTTTTCTCCAGTTGTGTGGAGTACTGCTGACAGAATGTCACTATGCTTTGCCTCAATAATGTCTGATGGTAAAAACTTAAATTAAAACTACGGTAGTGGTTTAATTTGTAGTAGAGCCACATATCACTCAGCTAGCTGCAGGCTTGCTACAGCAGCTATTTAACCACTAGGTACCAGCTAATTATATTCTGAAAATCACGTTTAACATTCTGTATTTTATATTCCTAAGATAAAGGTCAAAATGTCCAATTCTTTTGTGTAATGTACTTTTCCACAGTGCATTACACAACTCGGACTTTAAATGCAGAAGCGATGAAAACCACACCCTGCAAAGGAGGCTGAGAGCAACTTCAGAGTAATTAGATGAGGAAGTCAAAATCTGTTCCTATTTCACAGACATAAAATTTCCGACCCTGCTCACTGCAAACCAGCGGCTCACTGCAGTGTGGCGGGTCGCTAAGATTTAAACCGGTTATTTTTATCCTCACTGTGCTGTGGTGGGGAGTTAGATTACACATCTCTGGGTGAAGAGGTCAAATGAAAGTAATGACAGTACAGCTACTGTCAAACATACTTGGACAAAAAGCAATAAAAGTGTCAGTTCTGAGTTTATTATACAATTTCTGACTTCAAACACAGAATAAAACAGATGTATTCTGGATTTGAGAGCAAAATGTGGATTTTCCTTGAAGATAATTTAAGATTTTACATCCGACAAGGCAATACCACACTAAAAATATCAGAATTAAACAAAAATGCACAAATGTTACCTCATGTTTATTAAACAGTAAGTTGTTACAAGTTACGCAAAGATATCAAGTGCTTAATGTCTTTTCAAGTATCCGAAACGTCACGTCATGCAGACAAACAAAAATTGTGAATATTGAGTCACTACGTTAATTCATCGCAGAATCAAAAAACTCGAAAGAAGAAAAACAAATACAATTGGACACACTCCTCACACACAGCAGATTGTTCAAATTGATGCATCAAGTCTTATGTTTCCTGCTCAGAGGTGCAGAGGGGAGAACAGTTTCCGGGGAACGTTGGGGTCGGCGAGTTTTCCCGTCGGGATGTGAAGCGGCGTTTCAGTCCTGATAGAGGAGCTGTTCTCTTTGTCCACCACCAGACCGCCGTAGCACTTTCTGCACACCGCCTGGTACTTGTCAGCACCGCCGATCACCTCCACCTGTAGAGGAGGAGTCAATCCGGTTGGTTTTGATAACGAAATGTAACACAATCCGCTCCGTTTAGACCAAAACTCATTAAAATGATCCTGTCCGTTTGCCTGGTCTCCTCACCTCCTTCTCTGCTCCGAGCCTCTTGGTGTAGGCGGCTTCTTTGTAACACTGCATGCAGACGGCGTGGAGCTTCACCACACTTTCTGCCAGAGGAACCAGGTTCAGGATGTTTCCAAAAGGCTGGAGGAACAAGCGTTCAGTTTGAGAGAAAAAAAATCATAAAGGAAGACGCAGAACATCTGACAGGTTATAAGTCGAAACGTCCTAAATATAAGAAAGAAATGGCACAAGCTAGCCTCACTAATGCATCAAGTAGAAAGCATCACCCAGTGGTTCTGTGTTTAACTGTGTCCTTTTCCTGGACTGAGCCTTAGATGGAGATACTGATATCTGTAACTATTCAAAGTTTTAATTGTTTTTGGGATATAATGTGAATGCATCTTAGTAGCATTTTCAAAGAAATAAAAAGTGGTCAAAATGCCAACTCTAGAAGAACGGGAAATGATTGAGAGTCGTAAAACCAAAGAGGTGGGAATATATCGGATTCTTCTTTATGTATAATTGCCATTTTCTTAATGCAAATAAGAAAAAGAGATGCAGGAAGAAACAAACAGCAAAAGACAGCATAGAAACATTACCTAGCACTACAAGAATGGCAACTTAACAGCATTACAATCACAAGAAAGGCACTATTGTGTGTGGAATAATGAGCACACTCGTTCATCTGCTGTTGTAGCTGATTGTTTGTATTCCGTCTTAAAAAAAAAAGAAAAAAAAAGTTCATTGTATGAGACGTTTTGTGACATCTGACCAGCATGCGTCAGCACCCACCTTCCTCTGGAACGTCCCATCCAGCGCAGCCACGATGACCGTCTTCCCTAAATTGGCCATCTCCTCACAGAACTCCACCGTGTCTGGAAACTAAATCCAGGAAACGGAGCAGATCAGATACGGGTTGTTTGTCTCACTCGCATGGAGCTCTCAACATTTTTAAACTGCGTGACAAACGATACCGTTACGTCAGAAATACAGCAAAACAAGCCCGTTTGCCCACAGAAGGTGCATTTGGATCAATGCTTTTTAAATCTGCCATGTTTTCTAGATGAAGAGGGAAACTGCAGATGGTTGATCATTCCAGATCATATTTGCTCTCACTTGGTGCATTATAAACAAATGAACTAACCTATATTACAAATATCTGACCAAAACCAGGAAACGGGCAGCGTAGATAAAAGTTATGGTTTCAAAACAACTAAAGACAAAGTTGACGCGACATGATTTAAATGCCATTACAGTGTTGCACCTTTAACGCCGGGCTTTTCAACATGTTCGCTGTCATTTTGTCTTCGAGTTCTCCTCTCCACCTTGCGGTTTTATGTCACAATTCATCAGACGATGAGCAACTCATTTCTCCATGGTTGATTTCACAACTTTCTACAGGAGAACTGGCATGCTCTGGTTTCCACAGTTTATTTCAGCAACTTTGGAAGATTTTGAACCGTCTGAAGTCATGCCACGGCATCTCAGTTGGTTCTGAAGGTGGACTTTAACTAGGCCAGTCCTAACTCTTTGTTTGTTTTCCCAAGTAATTCAATGGTGGAGTTACCCATGTGCCATTGGAGATTAAAGTTGTTGATGAATGGAGAAAAGAAAAAAAAAAGTGTTGCCCAGATCATCACACTACCATCACCATGTTTGACTGCCAGTTTGCTGTTCTTTGTCTGAAAGGCCATTTCAGTTTTACGTAGATCACTTTCCAAAAAGAGTTACACTTTTGTGTCGTCCGTCAAAACACAAAGATGTCTTTCTTCCCCAAAGGTGTTGATTTTTGTTAAGGTGATTGAAGGCGAAAAGGAGATTCTTTCCAAACAAACTTACAAACTGTCCTTCATCGATCCCAATGACGCAGGCCTTCAGAGCGGCGGAGCGAACGTCTCCTAGACAGGTGGCAGGCACGGCCTCCATGGTGTTTCTGAAACGGCAGCAAGATTCAGCAGAACAAGGTTTCATTATAAAATGGAAACTCGAGGATCGTCTGCCTTCAACGTTCTGAAACAAACCAGTAGTAGTTGGGTTTTTTTTTTTGTTTTTTTACATGCTGAATTTTTTAATTCAGTAACTACAGCTGCGACATGACAAAAAAACAAAACAATTTATTAAAATGAATAACATTTACAAAGAAAATTAACATATGGTCAAGCAGTACATATGGAAAAATATGATGGTGCATGTGGTTTTATCTTAATAAAAAGGTTGCTTTTGTTTGTAAATGCTTCATAGTGAAGTTCATACCGCACATTTGATGCAGTTTATTCTCTTTATTTTGTCATCTTTTACTAAAAATGCACCAGGGATTGAAATCAATTGAAGGTCATGAACATACATGTTTGTATAGAATAGTTAGAACATTTTCATTTTAATAGAAAACTACTACATCTTAGGGAAGACGGCGGCCGTAGTTACGACTGGATCATTGAGGTCAGACCTCAAAGAAAACCAGATACCGACTTCAGCCAGGAAAAGCCGGGTCGGTTTCTCTCTGCTTTTCATCAAGGATTTGACAAGCGGTTCTGTGATAATGGAGTATTAATAACTGTCAAATGTAATATTTGTAATTGAGCGTATTCATTTTAAACTAGTGGTCAGTGACATGTGACAGGAAAAGCTGCCATGATTGAAGCAGATCACCAGCAGGGGTCAGCTCAGGCTCAGTTATTCCTGCTAAACTGTTTTCATCAGCAGCCACTGATTTTTTTAACTTTAAGTTTTATGCATTTTTTAGGATAATAATAATAATAATAATAATGCATGCATGCATTGTTGTACGTAAAGAAGGCACCCAACGTGCTGAATCTCGACTGCGTTATAATTTGGTGTTTTGTTTTTTTTTCTCACTTAGCTGTGAACAGAATAAATCTCATATTCTTCATCGCATCAAGTTTTATACTCGTACATAAAAAAAGATATTTGTAAAACCAAAATAAAAACAGAAGCTTACTTGTCATGTGTGGCCATACCCGAGTCTGAATACCGGATGTCTTTGGCATATTTGATGACCAAACATTTGTACTGGGCCACCTGGAAACGGCGCACTCTTCTCATCAGTTCAGTGCTGAAAAATTATTAATTAAAAGCAGAATAATTAATGCTGTGACCAAGACACTGGTCAACAAAGACCTATTAGAGTTGGGACATTCATTTACATAACTATGCAGCACAAGCATTTCTTAAATTATTCTTGATTCAACTATATAATAATAACAATAATAATATAACTGTACTGTGTGTAACAAGATCTGAACTTGATCATATGATTCTACTTGTTTTAAATTGTATGAGTTTGGACTGAAGTGTCTGGAGATCACATTTGTTGTAATGTAGTGCAACCTAAATAAATACAATATAAAATATGGAGCTCTTTTAAGTCCTAAAAAACTTGTCAATTTGAATGTAAAAGCCTAACAATTGTGTGCTTTGCACCAGAAGGATGTGAATGAAAGGGAGTCTAGTAAACAAAGCAGAATTGGCGGGATGGTGATGTTTAAGCGGAAATCAAAGCAGAGATCATGTTTCATCCTCATTTTGAACACTGCGGATGGGTAAAACTGAACAAGTACACCAATTACAGCAATATATATATATAAATCACACCCTTTGTGGTAAAAGTTATAAAAGAACAACTCACCTTTTGCCTGAAAACATCGGCCCAAATATAATCTAAAAACAAGAAAAAGTGTGCAACTGTTAAACCGAGGAAGAGGCTTAGATTCCCTTTTACATCCACAGCTGAATTTTACTCGATTTTTGATACATTTTAGTTTTTTTTCCAGCTGATACGAACCTGAACCTGTCCCCGGGTTTTCCTCGGTGAGTTCTGCAGCCTGATTGGACAAACTGGCGAGTCTAAGAAGTCCATTTTGATTTAAATACACACTTAATAATATATTACAATAAATATAAGTTAAAATACAAAGACGCTGTGCTCCTTGTTGCTAACGCAGGATGTACGGAAAGACTTTGAATAAGGCGCGCTAAAGTCAGCTATTTATTCGACGTCTCCACCAATAGCCTTATTGCCACGTGTCACTGCGGACCAATCAGCTTCAGCTGTCAGCTGCAGCTGGGCGGGCTCCCGCCACTACTGACCAATCAAATTACAGATCTTTTTTTTTTTTTTGTCATTACAGTATGACATTTTTTTGTGGTGGGAATTGCGGACCCTTTCCGAGATCCGATTCCTTTGGCTCTCGGAAGAACCGGATTTTTTCCGCTCTCGAACGAACTCTTATGACTGCTGTCACTGCTATTCTCAGATAGAAGAATGGATTTTAGCGTGTCAATCCAATCCCTTTACAGTAACTCCCAGTTATCCTTACAAACAAAAATCACTTAAACGAGAAACTTATAACAGAAATATATGTAAAAGGCATAGCAGCTAAAATAGCACACAAACAATGCAACAGTAGAGGATAATATTATATCTGTTCCCATAATTTAAGGCTTTGCAAAAAACAAAAAAAAATGTACATAAACATTTACAAGGGCTTGCGCAGTTGCCTTGTAACAAGAAGGTCATGGGTTCAAATCATGACGATCAAATCAAATGTCATGGGGTCTTTCTGAATGGATTTGGCATGTTCTCCCTGTGCATGCAACAATACTGTTTGGTTAGTTGGTCTCTCTAAATTGTTGGATATTAGATTACATTACATTCTCAGTTCCTGAAATGCAGCTGCAAGTTGACAAGAGAACAGAAACTGCCACAATTGTCTGTTCCTCTTTTGTTTCCTCTCCCCCTGTTGTCCAAACTCCAGCCTGATAAAACACTAAGCAAAAGGTGTGCAGCTGATTCAACCGTGGACAATGTGTTTACACAGCGGGACTCTGCAGTCTAAAGTTCAGATCTTCAGCAGATGCTGGTCAGATTTACTCCTTCGCAGCAATCCGAGGTATTCCGTCTAAGTAAAGATGCACTGGATGGAAATGAAGAAAGACGTAAGAGTTTTCAACTTTACCCTTTTGTGCTTTGGTCGCTGAACAGGAGATAGAAGATAATGTGAAGCTGGAGGAGTTCAGATCACTATGAGCTGTGATTGGACTGATAGGGCTTTTAGAAACAAATAAGGTTTTCATTCTCATTTGATTAAGAGAATCAAATGAGATTCTAAATATATAAATGTACTCATATGTGTATTTATTTTCATTTGTCAGCTTAGACAACCATCGAGCAAAGATTCCCAGTGATCAGACCAATGACTTTGCTCAGTGTTTTTACTGGTTGTGCAAAGTGTTCAGATTAGACAGCCATGTGACTCTGTAGAACAATAAACAGATAGAATCACTTTTATCTCAAAAAGCAAAAAAAAAAAAAACATTTTAAAAAGAGGAATATAAATAAATGAATACAGTGAGTAAGACAGAGACAAAACAACTTTATTGCCTCCCTTCAAAGATAGGATTATAGAAATTATTTTAGCTCACTTTGTAGCAGAACTCAAGGAACCTGCAAATGAGGTTTTTGTCATTAGAGAAAATGTTAATTAACTTTGCTAATTATTTGTAAACTTTATCAGATGGAGCATTTTAACAATACAGACGTGTTCCACTCTGTAAACAAAAATAAAAGAGAATATAATAATAATAATAATTATTATTATTATTATTATTATTCACGACATTCTCATAAACATGTGTACATGCAGTTCGGCCGTGTCGCCAGCAGAGGGCGCTGTTTGTTGTATATACTCCTCCCTGCCTGGTGGTGTGCCAGCTCGCATGGCGGCGGAGCGGCTCCCAGCAGCGTCTTTCTGTCAACAGGAGCTGGAGAAGCAGTACTCACCCAGCAGGTGGTCTCTCAGGATGGCGGCAGACGACGTGATCAAGGCCCACGTCAAGGCTCTGAAGGAAGGTTGGTTTGTTTACCGGCGACACGGCAACTTTGTTTTTAGCCTGGCAGACCGACGGGGCTGCCGGTCGGAGCGCCGGTGTTGTGCTCAGTGTTGTGTATCCGTAAATCTGAGCAAATCTGAAAGCCCCGTCGGATAGTTATGAATGAGTTTGGAAGTTTGAAGCGATGTGTGTGGGATTTTTTAGGCAATGAATGTGATTTTATTAGCTTAAAACACGCTAGCTAAGCTGTAACATGGCATGTTTACCTACACATGTCTAGGTTTTTATTGTTCATAAATCACACAGTAGGAATTAACACTAATTGTATATCCACAGTTGGGTTTAAATGTTTACCACGCACATATACTACATACCTGCTGTTTCTTATATTACTAACAGACTCACTATTAAAATATGACTACATTATATTATCTTTTGTTTTATTTGTAGAGATTTAAAATATGCTTTTATTGAAGATCTAACATAATAAGATTCTCCTTTCTTCCTCCCTCCCTCCCCCTTGTTCTCATGTATGTATGCATGTTCTAACACCCTTGTTGTCATGTATGTTTTAACACCCTTGTCCCTAGAGGGATTCTGGTGCCCATCTCCAGCTAACAGAACCATCCACACATTCACACCTAGGGAGAATTTAGAGAGCCCAATTAACCTGACAGTCTCACGGCAGACTTGGTGACAAACGTGTCCACCAAATTGTAAAATTTCATTGCACTGATACCCCCCCAACCTGTCGCAGTAAGAAGAGCACAGCTCTAATGATTGGTACGTTCCTTTACAAGGAGATGCTACACTCCCAAGGTAGTTTTCTTGAAGCCTAAATCAAGTTGACAGATTTAGAAGGAAAACACAAACATCTCTCTCTTCAGTTCATGATGAATACATTGTCTCTTTAGTGCTCAGCTATAGCACTTGGGTTTCCTTTAGTGTTATTCAGGACACATTTGCTGGACAAATGAAAGTAAAATGATGCTGTTTATGGTGTTCCCTCTGAAGGAGTGACCTCATCCCCACTGTAACCAGTCTGAAGTTTAAAACCTGGTGGAATAGGTCGAATAATGTGTTCAGTGACCAGTGTTTGGATAACTACTACTATGTAGTGCAGGCTAATAATAAGGTATTTCTCTGTTACTTGTGCAGCCAAACACTGTAGCAACATGTTCACCAAATGTGGTCACATCATGTCGTTTGCTAAAAATGTAATAAATACAAAATAATTTATGTCTTACATATTTCCCATATTGATTTGAAACGTTTGATTTAAAGATGGATTTTCCATCCTTTTCTGTTAAATTTTTGAATCACATTTTCTCCTCAGGTACAGAGCGAGCCCGCAGTCTGGCTCAAACTTTAATCAATGTTCCGTACGGAGAGGGAGATGGAGAGAAACTGGACGTGTACATCCCCAAGACCGCCTCTTTGGGTATGGAGCCATGTTTCAGATGTCCTGAATCTACTCCCGGATAACCAATAACCGGCTGCATGTTCTCTCTCTCAGACGTCAACCTTGTTATTTACATCCACGGAGGCTACTGGCAGTTTCTCAGGTACCGCTTCTCACTCAATGCTTTATTTTCTAATGTAAACGACGACGTCAAGTTAATAAAAAAAAGTCTTTGCAGCAAAGAGGAGTCTGGATTCATGGCTGTCCCACTCGTTGATAAGGACGTGGTTGTGGTTGCCGTTGGCTACGACATTGCCCCCAAAGGTAGAGTCATTTCTGGTCAGTAGATAAAAAGATAATCTGAGGAGATAAGCTGGAAATGTCAGCTGTGTGCTGTGCTTCCCTTTAAGGTAACATGGACTTGATGGTGTCCCAGGTTCGCAGGAGCATTGTTTCTGTCATTCAGCAGTACTGTCATATCAGGTAAAAAAAATGAAAGATATATTAATAGTAAAGTTTGAAGGAGTCTCACCATGGTGGACATTTGTTTTCACTAGAATCAGCTCCAGTGTGTTAAATAAGCTCTCTGTGGTTCCTTATTCAGTGGTCTGTACCTGTGTGGCCACTCTGCAGGGGCTCACCTGGCCGCCATGGTGCTGTCCACCGACTGGTCCCAGTATGGCGCCACACCAAACATCAAAGGTAAGTCGCAGAGGATCAGGCTGGCCTTCCTGGTGCCTTCAGAAAGATAGGCTCAGAAATATCCGGGTGATTTTATTTGTTCACTGTCGCTCTAATGTTCCACCTAGGTGCTTTCCTTGTGAGCGGCATATACGACCTGCTGCCCATCCTGTCCACGTACGTCAACGAGCCTCTGAAGATGACAGAGTAGGTTCCATGTGCTGCTCTCTTCTGATTTCCTGGAGTAATCACACATTGGGGAAAAAAAGAAACTTTTCTACAAACACAGAATCCTTGCTGCACTGTTAACTTTGAAACTGCTGACAGAGATTGATTTTTGCAGATAATTAGGCTGATAATTTAAATATATTCTAATGTATCTTATGGAAAAAAACTTTCAGTCTGCTGGTAGTAGGAAACATTTATTCCTAAAAATCTACTTTTTATTTCTCATAAAACCTTTTGTTTATTGGTAAGCCTGTCACAATAATCAACTAATTATACCATTAATTAAAATGAGCTTGATCATTTCTTTGTTATGATCAATATTTTTTGAAGGACAATTTTTATTTATGGCAACGTCATAATCCACTTTATTTATGGTTTCAGTTGCATATGGTTTTTATTTGTTTTGGGTTGTTTTTGTCATTTTGGATACCTGAAGTATCTTCCGGCTCCACAGTGGATGGTTCTGTATAAAATGAACATTTTTTGGTGTTTGAGAGGGCAAGCTTCCGTTGTTATACCGTTATCAACATATTGCATCTAAAACAACAATATTCAAGTTTACTGCAATCATTTTTGGGACAATTTATCGTCCAGCAAAAATGTGCTGTTTTTTCAGGCCTATGTATTAGTCAGAAAAGTTGTTCAAAAGCTTAAAATGCAAATTTGCCTGCTAGGGGAATTATAAACCAATGGCCCTTTAAAACAGATAATTATTGATAACTTTCACCTCTTTGTATAGTCCAGACAGTTTTAATCTATGGATTTCAGATTGAGTCAACGCATTCTGAGTGAGTTTAGAGTTTATAAAGATAAGAAATGATAAGTTTCAGATTGTTGAATTAGCTAATTAAAGTGAGTAAGGCCTTCCTACTCACACTTAATTGGGATAAACAAGAAAAAAAAAATGCAATCATAAGCGATTGGACACGATTGGTTGCTTTTTGAGATCTTTCAGTTGACTGGCTGGTTCTCCTTAATCGATTTCTTGACTCTACAGTTCTGAATCAACAGAGGGAGATTAAATGGAAAATACACCAAAAAAAAAAAAAAAGGTTAATCCCAGTTAATGAATGACTTTAGTGCCGATGCTGAAAGGGTTAGTTTAAGGCTTAAAAAAAGAAAACTCAGATCTGATTTTAGACTTTTTGAACTCCTGCTGTAACTTCTATGTCCCGATTCTCCTTTAAATGGCACTGACTGGGTCGTGCGGGAAGCTGTGGTGGTAAGTGTTGTTGGCGTCTGTGTAACTGCGCTGAGCCGGTGCCAGTCGGAGCCTCATTCCTTTGTGTCTGCAGGGAGGTGGCGGTGAGAAACAGCCCTAGCCAGCTGGTCCCTCAGCTCAAACAATCCTCGTCAGGCTGTCAGATCGTCGTGGCCGTCGCCCAGAACGACTCGCCAGAGTTTCGCAAGCAGTCAGAGGAATACTACAAAGTTAGTGGCCACAGCTGCAGGAACGTTTTCTCTGTTGTTCAGATATTCATGCACGATAGAAACATATTCCTACCTCATTCTGTTTTGAAAATATCACGCTGCCACTCTGAAATTAAACCAGACATAATTGCTCTTGTCACTAACTTCTCTTACTTGTGTGTGTCTCCAAGTCTCTGGAAGCAGCAGGACTGACTGTGAGCATGGAGGATGTGGCAAACACAGACCATTTTAGTATCATTGAGCAGCTGGTAGATGGAGACTATCACCTGACCAAGGTACACGCTCCCTTCACATTCTGTTACGTTGGATTTTGTCAATATGGTGGATTCATCAGTGTTTAGCTGGATCTGAACATGAGTAGACTTTTTATTTCTTTACCCTCTCCTGTTGTGAAAAAAGGCAGCTAGCTGTATCTACAGTTGCAATACAGAACTGGAAAAAATATAATTTTCATGCTGATCCTGAGAGACCAGTCAATAAAATAACAGTGACGCAGATCTCAATTTTATTTACGACTGGGCTTTGACTAGGCCTTTCTAGCAGATGATTATCTTTTGATCTCATGCTTTGACTGAATGTTAAGTTTCATCCCAGTCTTTTGTTGCTGCTAATCATTTTTTTCAAGATTGTCCTATTTTTATATATTTTTTTGTCATCATCAAAACGACTTTGAACTAATAATATAAACGCTCAATAAAATCCAATTTGTAGTTGTAACCTGATGAGATGTGAAAAGTCTTAAATCCTTTTGCAAGATATTGCATTTTGTCAGAAAGAAAAGACCTTAAAAAGACCAGAGAACTATTGATAAACAGAACTTTAAGGAATTCTAAAAAACATTTAAACTGTTCTTTATGTCATAGCACAATGTAAATACATTTCATGACAAACTGCTTTCCTCATGTAGCAAGCTAACATGTTGAGAAATCTGAACATGTTAGCTTTATAGCTTGTAACTTTCGCTTGTAACGTCAAAGCTGTTACTCTTTACTTGAATGGTTTCATTTCTCTGTAGCTCCTCCTGAAGATGATGGGGAAGAGCTGAAGTGTTCAACAAACCTCTGATCAGTCCCAGTTCACCCACAATGAGAAAATAAGCATTTCTTCAGGGTTTCACTGTGGTAAATGTTCTTTTTTTAATTTTTTTTTTTTTTTTTGGTCATTTTGAGATAAATCCAGGTGACATCAGTTGTTCTGATGGTTTAGTTTACATTATTTGCAAATGTTCGTCGTCAAGAAGTCCTAACTAAGCTTTGGATGTTTGGAACACCTTCGCGTCACTGCAGTGATTCGTGGCAGAATTCACTTCTCAGGCTCAGCTGCAAACAGATTGCTGGACTACTGTGAACGTTGTTGTGATGAATCGTGATACCACTGCACATTAAATATTTTTGAGTGGACTGTTACTATTTACTTATTTCCAACTGGGTAAATCTGACTGATTATGGCTGTTTTTACTTTTCTTTGACAATCTTCAGTACAAAGTAATTGCGGATCATACAACATGAAGGTAGTGTTTTCCCTAAACCTCCACCTCTGCACTGAGATCTGATCCGGGAGGATCCTGACGTAACACATGATGATGGTCTATAGCTGTTCCTGAGCCTGATATGTAATTGCAGAATTTTGATTTTCAGACACGAGGTTTGGAAACTGAGATTAAAAACCGTAACAGTAACACTTTGATTTGCACTGCATATTGTAGCATCGCACTTTGTTTAACAATATTTACGCCATGTTCTGCTTATCATTATCGTAGAATACAATAAATATTTATATTTAAGATAACATGTGGTCAGTTGTTTCTGTTTGTGAATTCAATGACTCATCATTTCATAATAATTCCAGAGTGCTCATTACCGATTAATCCAGCTGAACTGTGATCCAAAGAATAGTTGGTTTGGTAAGGATTAACAAACCAACTATTGTTGTAATTGTTCTTTTCAGACTTCATAAAACAAATCTAATGAAACGGTAATTTACCAAACTACTTTCAATATTACTGTGCGTTTGATTTGTCTGGGAACGACCTCAGACAAAATTAGGTCATTGCAGATGGCAGTTTCAAATCCAATGGGATTTGTTGCTGTGCTATTTACAATCTGTTGATAACACTATTCTCTCCAACCATCCACCTAACTACGGATGGAGTATAGTCGCTTTGTGTATTGTAGAGGAAAACATCAGAAGTAGAAAAATAAATACTGCATTCCTTCCAACTCTTTAGATGTTTTATGCATAATTCGGCTAACAATTCAAAACAATGCATTTCTCTGTTTTGGTTATGCAAACATTGCAAAAACATCTTTGCAAATTAAAATTGCATCGTATGATGTGTGCCACACATTATCAAATGTGATAAACGCTTCGTACCAGCAATGTTTATAACTTTGTTTTCCATTTGTAAAAACATTTGATATAGAATCCAGGTCTACTTTGACCTCTGACTTTCCAAGCTGGCATTCAGTGGACTTTACTGTTCTATTTCTGACTGGGAATATAACAATAAATAATGATATTGAGTAAAAAGAAAACATAGCAGCAATCGTTGTGACGCTAACCATTATCAAAATACCTTCAAACATCTTTAATACTATTGATGCTTTCCTCAATAATCTACTGTGTCAAGTTAAAAATTCGTCTGAACATTATATTGCCCCTTTAATAAATAAAAATAAATAAATAAAGAGTGATCTCAATTGATATTTTCTGAATTTTTTGATTGAATTTGTACTTTAAATACTAAAACAATATATATATTTTTTATTTTTTGACAAGAATGACTTAAGTGTTTGTTGGCTGTTTTATCAATGTGGCTCCGTCGAAGCCACCATGTTTCGTTGATGACGTTAAAGAGCCGTTAGGTGCCCTCACTCTTACTGTGCAGCCGGGAGTCCCAGCAGCAGTTCCTCCGGTGTAGGAGGAGACCGTCACCGGCCAACGGGGCGTCGTGAGAAGCCTCCGCATCAGGTGAGCTGCTGGGGCAGAAATGGGGACGCGGGTCGGGTGAATAAACTCTGCAAGTCGACGAGCTGCGTCCTTGGTGAGCCGGGGCGAAATGTAAACGTTTACATTGGACCGTTGCTAGCCGATGTTAGCCGAGTGGCTAATGAAACCTTCTGGAGGTGATGTCCGCTGGATGACACGACTTTCCGTCCGTGTGAAACACTTGGACGCGTTCGGACATTTCGGCTTAGGGTTTCAGGAGCTTATCTGTTTAATGCTATATTTGTTTAAACCGGCAAATTCAGCCTGCACCGCCGAAGTTTATGGACCTTTAACCGGCTTTTGTGACCCCAGACTCGAGCTTACAGTGGAATTGTTTCAATTAATTCTCTCATCATTTACACACGACAAAACAAGGGAAATAACGAAGGGAAAAAAACAACTGTTGAAACAGTCTAACATGGTTCGCAGCGCAGCTGATTCGCGACATTAACTGTTGTAAACGCGTCGATGACGTAACTTTCTGCCCTTTTACGTAACGTAACATCCCACCGGCGTAAAGGAGTTTCAACCGTAGTTGACGCTCTACTTACGTCACACAAACGGTTTTTTTGTAAGTAGTTAACAAAATATTCAAGAGATACTTAAAAAAAACTATTTACGTATATGACTATCTCTTCTTAAATAAGGTATTTTTCTTTTACTTGTATCATTTTGGGGTTTTGTTTTTTCCTCGCTTTTTTATTTAACTCCCTCTCTTTTTCCTCCACAGAAAATCAAAACAACTCAACCAAAAGAAATGTTCAAGGGAGCTTAAAAATAAAATAATTTTTTTAACCCATTTTTTCCTACTAGTTCAAACATGTTCCCCTTTTCGACGTAACAAATGATAAAACCGAACTATGAATAAAATATGCATTATTTTTCTGTGTTTGTAGTACAGAAATATTGGACGAGAAAATGCTTTCAAATATTCCAATATGAAGAAAAAGAAACAATAAAGGAATATAAATATCAAACAGAAAAGTGGATTACAGAAAATGCAAGATTTTGCAACTTTAGTCTCATCACTTTCCTTTCTGTGACCTTGTTGGGGTTTGCCATGTTGCATTTACTTCCTGAGGAAGAGTCCACTTTTATTTTTCCATGTCCCTAAAAATACATTGGGGAGCATTTAAAGTGCAACTTTTACTGCATTTTGTGGGAAAAATTAATTTCACATCAAATTTTTACTTTTGCATCAAATTCGTCTTTCAGCTGTATGCTGTAGACTTTCTCATATTAACACTACAAATAGTAGTGTTAATCCAAACTAGCTTGGATTTCTTAGTACTGAAAAAGAAATCTTAGTACTGATTTCTTTTTCAGTACTAAGAAATCCAAGCTAGTTTGGGCCGTGAAACCTGAGATGGTCTACAAGAGGGTAAAGGAAGAAGAGCTCAATTATTCATGCGAACACGAGGGCTGAACAAGCTAGTTTCTCTGAGGGATGTGTGCAGAGCAGAACAACGTGATAGTAGCAGCCTGTTCAGGGGAGAGGAGGCGAAGGAAGGGTGAATAGTTTAATTCTTTTTACGCCGTGCAACAATGTTGAGTTTTGGCCTGTGGCACGGGTTATGTATTCAGCAGCGACAAAAAGCTCTTTTTGTTCTGTGAAGCCTTGCGTGCTCAGTTTAAAGAGTTGACAAGCGTGAACACGTTCAGAGAGAAGCAGCAGTGGATGCACCAGGGGAATTATGTGACGTAAGATTATCTGTTCCACCCCGATGACTTCTTGGCAAATATTCATGTGAACCTTTTTTTTTTTTTTTTTTTTTTTTTAAATCTTGTAGAACTTAGTCAGTATATACACATACACCTAACAATTTTAAGTTGTTTTAGGATTAATATTCTGCTTACAGTGAATATATTTAAATTGTCAAATCTTGTTTAAAAGATTCAAAATGGCTGGGCAAAGATTTGCTCTATTTGTTGCTGTTTAGAGTAACATGAAGGGTCACCTTGGCCCAAAACAATAACAGATCTCTTATCTCTTTCAGCAGGTACCACGTCTCTTTACCTATTTAAGTTTCTGACAGAGATGAAACAGTTTAAGAATAAAAGTCTGCGAAACTTTTTAAGTTGTCTTAAAGTACTTCACAGGAGAAACAATAAAGTTAAATCAAGGAGAGAGAATTTTGCTCAACAGATTAGTGGAAAAAATTATAAAATGAATGAAAACATGACAAGTGTATAATCTTGACAGCAGTTCAACATGTTAATAAATTAAGGCAGACATCAAGGTAAGGGTGTGCTGGTTCTGTTCCTGATGGTTTGGTACGTTCGTGGAGCTCTGTTCCTGTTCGGTATGCGGTCTGCTTAGCCCAACAAAGCCCTGTTGTGATTAAGGAACAATAGGAACAAGAGCCCATTTTAGCAGCTTGCCCTCCTACCAGTGGATATTCGTCTCCAGCTGAAATGACAGTAGACTCATACTTCAAAAAACCTCAAACTTTTCAACTAGGTTTTACATTTTGTGTAAGCCTGCTGATGTTTCTCCTTGTTCTTCTTCTCCAGGCGGTGGAAGCTTTCATCTCCAACCCACAGTTGGCTCCAGGGATGAACCCGACACTTCCATGAACTCCTTCGGTTTCGCGGTTCGAGGCCTCCCTCTGGCCTTGGTGTCCATGACACAGGCCACTGCCTCCGACCTCCGCTTCCATCCCAGATGGAGAGCATTAATCGTGACCGCCCTGCTGGCCTTAGTGCTCATGCTGTACCTGCACCGGACCGTAGGGAACACAAACGCACCAACCAGAGGTAGTTTTCAAACTCACAGAGAGGAGGATGTGAGTTCACAAAGACTCTCTTGGTGCCTAAAGAGAAAAAAGCCATACAATGACACTTACCCGTTGAGTCCACCAGAGAGGACACCGCATGGCATTCGCTACCGTATAGGAGTAATTGCCGACCTGGACACGGCGTCCCAAAACTCCAAGGGTCAGACGTGGTTTAGCTACATGAAAAGAGGCTATGTGACCGTTTCAGAGAGCGCGGACAGACTGGAGGTGGAGTGGGATGCGGACACACTCACCTTGGAGAGCAGTCTGGCTGAGAAAGGACGAGGTACGTGACTAAAATCCTGCATACGGATGTGCATGTTCATATCAATATGTGCTGCAACGTCGTGTCTGCAGGTATGGAGCTGTCGGAGCTGGTGGCCTTCAACGGTCACCTTTACAGTGTGGATGACCGCACAGGTGTGGTGTACAGGATTGAGGGGAGCAGAGCCATTCCCTGGGTGATACTTCCTGATGGCGATGGCTCCGTGTCTAAAGGTCAGTGCCAAGGCTGAGGAACGCCAAAGATTGACGACAATTCCTTTTAAGAAAAACAAAAACTGAACGTTTATTCGAGAACTTTAGTACCTTCATACCTCCTGAACTTTTTATGGACCACTGTATATGAATATGCCTCAACCTAAATCGTTCCACTGTTTAGGTTTATTGTCCTGTTGGAAAGCAAACCTCTGGACTGAGGATTGTCATGTATTTAGCTCCGTCCTTCTTCTCTTTAACACTGAGCTCTGCATGATCTCTGTCAAAGAAAAGCACCCTCACATTATTATGTTATTTTAAATGATTGTATGTAAGGCAGGAACATTTGATTAATGTAAGGCAGGAACATTTGATTAGGGTCAGCCAGATGTTGGTGGTTAAAAGAGTTGCCTGTGATCGCTGTATTGTTGTGACTCAGGTTTGGTAATGTTGGATATCAAGACGGCCTGTGGAACAGCAAAAGCAGTCAGTGGTGAAGAATACATTTTTAAGCTTACAAGACAAACAGAGTTTTCATTCATAACTCCCCCTGTTGCCCACCTCAGTAGCTTCAAGCTCCAACACAGGGTGATGTATTAGTTTCCATACACATGTAGCCATTTGGATGTTTTATTTAGAGGCACCAGAGTACAGGAAGCTGACTACAAATCCATAAAACATCACAGATTATTGTCGATTGAAAACTTGAAAAGTCGAGAATCGTCTTCCTCGCTTTTGACTTTGGTTCTTTAGATTGGGTTGGTCTGTCACACAAAGCCCCAAAGCAGTATAGCCAAGTCTGTTCTTGAAGGAATAAGTTGAAGAGCGAGGAGTACTTTTCCAAAGAATTGTTTGTGATTATAGTTGACGCTTTCATTTTCTGTGCAGGATTCAAGGCGGAGTGGCTGGCAGTGAAGGATGAGCACCTGTATGTTGGAGGTCTGGGGAAAGAGTGGACGACGACGTCCGGGGAATTCGTCAACAACAACCCCGAGTGGGTGAAAGTGATCGACTATAAAGGCGGCGTGGAGCATGAAAACTGGGTGCCTTATTATGCCGCCCTGCGGAGAGCTGCAGGGATCAAACCACCAGGTGCATGTCTGCCGTCGATACCATCCCGATGGTTGCGTGAAAAGACTAAAAAGTGTGGGACCTAAACCTGAGCGCCAGTTTAAATCATACCGCTTTGATGAAGTATTACCTACATTTACAAACAGAAGTTCTTGTCAGGATTCATGTTTTTTCCTGAAGTCGTGTGTTTTATGTTTTACTTTAATACGGCTGGTTGAAATAAATAGGTCAGTTCCTCCCCGTCGAGCTCGGTAGAAGCTTAACAATGGTCCATTCATTGGATTTCGGCGTGCCGCAGCAGGAAAACATTTGAAGCATGCTGGCCAGGGGGTCACTAGGATCAAAGTTGTAAAACATTAGGAACAACTTTCTGATCAAAGTTGCTAGACCACCAGCCAATTTCTGTGTAAATCAAACATTTTATTAAAAATGTTTATTGTAGGATCAGAATGTAATGTTTTCTTTTTTGGATGCTTCAGTTGACTTTATCTGACACAAAATGACAAAAATGTATTCATAGAATAAGGATTTGTCCCGCTGTATTCAACAATAATGACTGAAATGTTGCTGTCTTAAGGTTCTGAATCAAGTTAATTCAGTTTTGTGACTGGAAACGATCGTCCCACTCAACATATTACGTGGACATGCGGCAAAGTTCGGTCAGCGGGGTAAAGTGTAAATGAAATCCTCTTGCGCTTTGCAGGTTACCTCATCCATGAATCGGCAGCCTGGAGCGAGCGCCTCCAGCGGTGGTTCTTCCTACCTCGCCGTGCCAGCCACGAGCACTACGAGGAGGCGGCCGACGAGCGTCGAGCAACCAACCTCCTCCTGTCCTGCCCCGCGGACTTCAGACACGTGACCACGCAACGCGTCGGCCCTTTTAACCCCACCCACGGCTTCTCCTCGTTCAAATTCGTTCCCGACACCGACGACCAGGTCGTCCTGGCTCTGAAGTCGGAGGAGGACGCAGGCAGGGTCGCCACGTACATCATTGCTTTTACACTGGACGGATGGCTGCTGATGCCCGAGACCAAGATCGGAGATGTGAAGTATGAAGGGCTGGAGTTCATTTGAAATGTGGCGGGGTGAAAGTTTCGTATCATGTTACTCTGGAGAGCATCGGGATAACAACAAGGGTAAAACATTTTCTGAAAGCACAGGTGAAAGGTCAACAGAACAGCTGTGAAAAATGCACATCTGCTGATGTCTCCTATTGTCAAACACTAGAGTCAAACCTACATCGCCTCAGTGCTGCTAGATGTTTAATTTTGAGAAGAGACTAGATTGGAGTTGAGTCTATAACAAAAGGGAAGAAAGTGCTTTTAAAACAATTATCAGGATTTACACCAACCATGAAAGCTAAAATATGAAATTGTTTTTTGAAGATATATTTATATAAACAGGTAACAGTTAGTACCATGGCCAGTTTTCTAGTATTATTTAAACCATGGGGAATGGTTAGCTAATAAGGCAAAATGTGTTTTCCCCTTTTCACAAGGTGCTAAATATTTTCTGATGATGGCATTCTTCATTACTGATCATGATAAGCACAACAGTCCTCTTCACTGTGGAGGATTTAATGTTTAAGAAAAAAAATCTAATTTATTACCACAGGCGTTTCTGCCTCATATCAGTGCACATTTAAAGAGACAGCTGTTGGCGTCTCTTTAAATGACACCCACAGCGTCATTTAAATCTTTAGCTTGTTTTAAATTTTTAGCTTTAATTATCAAATTGAATTTATACCAGGGGTTTTCAAGTCTAAATACTTAAATGCACTACTTAAAAAAATTAACCCCATGAGCAGAGATTTATTCTTTTGAAAGGTTTGCTATTTACCAGAGTCATGACACCTTCCACACAAAGTAAGGCTTAGTGTTATCATTCCATTGTCAGTCATTTCACAAACGCGTCGTTTCATTACTTTTTATGGCCATGTGTAGTTCTTATCAGACGTTTACATAGACTTATCTTGGGCAGTAATATCATAAAACTGGGGCATTTAATGCTGGATGTGAACCTTAGTTCATTCAAATTGTTTGATTTCTTTGCAGATTATAGTTGTTTGGGTCGAAGTCATTCCCGAAGCTTGACATGTTCTCCTTTCTGATGCTTGCGCAGATTCATTTCCTGTTGGAACCCAATTGTGTCCAAGTTTCAACCATTTAGTTGTAGATTTGAGGTCAAGAGAAAGAATTAGGTGGCAAGTCTTCTGTTGTGTGCAATGCAACAAAATGGCCACACAGCATGCTGCTGCCAACACCATACTTGACTGTTGCTATGGTGTTCTTTGGTTTGCACAAAGCCTCATCCAGAACCTGTTTGAGCCTGTATATTCCTGTGTGGATTCAAAGTAATCCAGAGTCATTTCAGACGTGCACACCCATTTTTCTTTTTTAATTTCAAATGTGTTTGTATAATCGCTCCACACTGAACAAACAGCTCAACTAAACAATTTGTTGGTATAGCATTCCTACTTAGAACGACTGTACAAGCATACATTCCATTTTCAGTGTTTGATATGTATAAATCTGCCTTTAAATCGCACATTATAAGCATATTACATTTGTTTTCCTCAAAATCTCTACAGCAGTGTAGCTTTTTTTTTTAAAACAGGCTTTTCGTATTCAGATGCAGTAAAAGCACATCTCTGCAAAGTCTCTCAGCCGATCACTCAGGGTTCAACAAATGGAGGAAAAAAAAAAAAAAAAGTGTCCTTAATCTTAAATCCAGTCCTGTTTGTGTTTTACTGCTGAGAAACACTGAACTTTGACATGTTGTTTAGTGATCCCCTCATATGTAGAGCAGACATTACTTTACTTACTGAGGCAGGAAGTTTGTTGTCGCTGATCTTTGTACATTTTTATTTCCTTGTCCAAAGTTAAACTTTTTTATGCTTCTAAAGCGAGAGAACAAATTTAAAAACAGCTATTTAATCAAAGATTAATTCTTAATATATTCCCATTGTACTGCCTAATTGACAAATAAAATGCATTCTTTGTTTAATTGTCTTGGTGTGTGAATGTGTCGCCTTGATAAATGTCCCTCTGAACTTAGAAATGCTAACGATTCACTGTGGATGTTTCCAATTTATTGAAAAAATATGCTTACAGAGATAACGTTGACAAAATGTTAAAGACAAGGCGAAAGACTTGATTCAAACTGATGAGCGTCGTTTACCAACATCCTGAACTCTTTCGCGTTACTGGAACTTTGTTGCCATCACGATGGCATCCTGAGGCAGACTCTTGTCCACGGGAACGTGCTTGAAGGAGACGTGTTTAGAGTAAAAGTCGAGCATCCTCCGGTCGCTCTGCCTCAGCTCGCAGAAAACTCCTCTGGAGCCTGAAGGTTAAACAGAAAGTCAATAAGAGTCTGTCTTTGATCAAATTTAACAAAATACTTTCAATTCAGGAGTACACATTCAGGCAGATCTAGTTTTAAAAGTAAGGTGAAGATGAGGATCAGAGGCAGCAGCAGAAGTACAACATACTTTTACTGAAGTCAAAGTAAAAAGCAGCCATCCAAGAAATTACTCATGTAAGAGTAAAGAAGTATTTGGTAAAAATAAAGAGTAATGAGTAACTGATCAAAACATCAATAATTTAATATCAAAAATTGACCTAAAATGAACCAAAATATAATTTTATGTGGAAATTCTAGTTTTAAGGACCAGAATGAAAATCTAAAAAGAAATTAAAAACCAAAAACATTTTTCCAAAAATATTTTACTCATTATAAAACTAACAAAAACTGCAGGTGTATATCTGGTGACCTTTATAGTTAAAACAAGACAATTCTCCATTCAGTGAAATTACCCACAGTGGAAAGGGTAAGAGTAGCGATACTTCATACCAAAATTACTCAAGTAAAAAGTACAGAGTAATAATACTCCTACAAGTACATTTTTCCCAGAAAGAACGCAACTATTTACTACCTAACTGATCATGACTGATGTAAAGGAAAGCTGCAGGTTCTCCTTTAGTCCCAAATAGATTGAGTTTTACTGACCAGCACTCAGAGCTTTGAGTCAGGGTGACTTACCGCTGCTCCTGATGGAGGACAGCAGCTGAGTGACCATACGCCTGGCCGGGGATGGATCAGTGACCCGAGGCAGCACTTGGACCACAACCAGGGAGGGGTAATCCTTTAACAAGGTGTCACTTCCTGACCTCTGGAACTGCAACGCAACATTCGGTCAAGTCACACTTTGTTTACTTCCACAAACTGTCGTAGAAAATAACACTGGGATCTTAAGTTTTGACCACCTGCTCTGTGCCTGCAGCTTGTTTGGTATCGGTGAGCGCCAGCGCATATCCACAGACCCCGATGTCATCCTCCACAACAAGAGCGCACGACGGAGAAGGGGCGACCTCCCCCGAGGACAGACTGCGGACGGCCAGCAGCGCACATTAAGGCACAGCTCACAGGACGAGAGGAAATATTTACAGTGCAAACTCTCATAAGCTGGCATCAGCAGCTAACAGCTGCTGTGGATATTTTATGATTTCAGACCTCGGGATAAATAATTATCAAGATATTAGCCTGAAATGAAAAGTTAAAAAGGAAAAAATAACAATAGAAGTGGGTCAAATGAAGAATGGAAGTATCCTTATAGAAGGAAGTACAAAGAAAAGGAGTGTTATTAATTCAACTATCTTCTCAAACATGAGCACCTCTTCAAAAAAAGAAGAGAAATTATTCTGTCCCAATTCACATCTTTCAAAGTAAATTTAGTACAGGTTTAGGGAAACAAAGTATTAAACTCCAATAAAAAAAAATATCTGGGTTAGCTATTTTTTTCCTAGTTTTTTGGAATGATCAAATCTTAAAGTGAACTATATTTTATATCTAGTTTGAGAATATGTAGCCACTCTTTTGGTGCTATTTCCCCAGAAACAAAAACAAATATATTTATTTTTTTGTGGCTTTTTCTTACCAATCACTGATGAGTTTAGGGCTTTGTTCCTCTCTTCTCTGCATCTCCTGAAAAATCTTCTGCACCTCTGCCTAACAGAGCAGTTTTCATGTTAGGTCATATTTTAAATACGACCCAAACGGTGCCTCAGTGATGGAGCTCACCTTGTCGTTGCTGCAGTAAGGACGTATGCAGTAAACTGCAGTCATGGGAGGGTGTTTAAACAGATCCCTGTTTCCATGTCCTGGAAGCATCCTCTGCAAATTCAAACGCCAACATTTTAACTTCGACTTTCTCCAACTTCAGTTTTCTCGTTTCCTGCAGGTCATTACCGAATATTATTTTGGAAGAAGTCGCTACCCTGGTTTGGTTACCTGGAACTCTCCGGAGAGGCCTCCTCTGAAGCCCCACGGCTCCGGATCGTCGGTCAGTATCTGAGCGGAGGGTTGATCCTGACCTCCTGTGGAAATAAACACACATTATGAACAACATGCTTCTCTTTACTAAACACCAACTGGCCAGCTAGCACGTACATTTTTTAAATAATTCTGGTTAATTTTGATAACAGTGACTCACAGTTAAAGAAAATAAAACAGCTTTCTCAAAACAGGTTTCATGTCATTTATTTTGGGGAAGACACTGAACTTGAAGAGTGAGCCATAAACAGTCATTGCTAAAAAAAAAATTAAAAAAAAAGGCTGCCGTTTCACAGTTTGGTATCCGAGAAAAGTAATGAAAAGTTAAGTGAAAGGAAAACATTTGGTAACCAACTATTTTCTTGATGAAAGAAAATTTAGCATTTTATCTGGACTTGAAGCTCCGGAGAAAGAGCTTGAAGTCCAATGTGACGTTTCCACAGCTGGTGATGATTTTAGGTGCCGTGTCATCAGCTGGAGTTGGTCCAGACTCTGTTTTATGAAGTCCATGTCTGCTCAAACATTATGGAGATGCTGATTACATTTTCCAGCAGCACTTGGTACCTCTCCAAACTCCCCTGACCTTTAACCTCACAGATAATAGTAGAGCTAACAATCCTGACAATATGGGCAGTTTTGGGCGGTGTTAATCATAATTGGATAAATCTAAATTCTTGTTGTGATTCATCACAATAAATGATAATACGATAAATGCCCAGCCCAATAGCCTTAAACAATATAAACATTTTTAGAGAGACAAAATTTTGCATTTTTTTATCAACACAAATAAAAACTTGAAATGTAATAAAAAAAAATAAAATAAAATATACAAGTGAGGTATTTAAAAAATATTAAAATAAACTTCAAATGATGCAAAACTTTTATAAATCTTGATCATTCTCATTATGCGTCCTGCCTGCTAATTGTCCTTCCAGCAGAAAAAGTTTTCCCACCGAGAGTCTTGACGTAGGCCCGAGCCAGTCCGACGCCGCTCTTGATGTCGCAGATGTAGTTGTAGAGGTCGTACAAAACGCTGCAGTTCGGGGCGTTGGACAGACGGTTGAACATCTGCACCACTGCCTCGCACATGCCGTCGAACTTGCTTGCCCGGCCACGCCACTGAAATCAAACAGAAATATTTAATGAAGAGAACCAGGATGTTTCAGGAAGTGTTTAAAAAAGCCCTACCCTACCTCTTCCGTCTGCGCTGCGGCAGAGTCGCGGTGGGTTTTGAGCCAGTCCAGCTCTTCCAGCATGCTCCTGGCCGTGGCCCCGTGCTCGTACGGCAGGTAGAAGAGGTCCGACAGCAGGTTCAGGTCGTCCAGAGTCAGCGGCTCGGCCGTGTACAGCGGGTTGTCTCCTGGTCCGGGAACGTAGAGGCCTTCAGCCACGTCCGTCTGCATGGGCTCCTCGTCCGGCGACGCTTTTCTGAGGCCAGCCGACCGACAAGCACCTGCGGGCATGAGTCGATTGGATTCCTGTCTCGTTGGTTTTCTTGAATCTTGAGTTAATGGAGGTAAACTCTGGCTGTACTCTACCTCCCGGCTGATCTGCGCTCATGAACTCCTGCAGCCAGCCTGAGAGGGCCAGAGTCAGGGCTTCCTGAGGGCTGCAGCCTGCAGGCAGAAACAGAGAAGGTCGTTCTCAGGGTCAAAACACATTTTACTGACACACAGATGTTTCATTCAAATGATGATTAGAGATCAATCCAGACTTTGGTGGGGGGGGGGGGGGGTTTCCACATTTATAACTTTCTTAAAAATTTGCAGATTTTGTAACAATCTTTTGACAATCTGATTGTCTCAGTCTTAAAAGTGTCACTCTGGGCACAGTTAACTCTACTTCCTCTTCTTCTGCAGACATTGTATGTAGTAATGAAGCCCCACAGGACTACAGTACCACTACCATGTAGAGTGTAAATCATAATTGTTGTCTGTACTCCAAGGACAGTTTGTATCTCTATGTTTTTGGTGTGCGAACAGAAAGGGGGTGGGAGGTTTTGAGCTGCTCTGCTTGGGAAGCCCTGAAAGCTGAACTAAATATGTCAAAACGTGTCACTGAACATTTTCCACAAAATTTGAAAACACCAAAAATGTCCTGTCAACAGTGTCCAGTGCGTTTCAAATCTTGAATTGCCTCTCATTTTTAAATTACTGTTGTCACAACTGCTGTGCTTTATTGTCAAATTGTTCATCTTTTATGTATTTTTAATGTCTTGTTTTGACTACTTGTCTTGTTCACCATGACGTTTGTTGGCCAGGTCATTCTTGCGAAAGAGGCCTTGAGCTCAACTGGTTTTTATCTGGTTAAATAAATGTTTATTTAAAAAAATAATAATTCTGTAGGCAGGATGTTTATGTTTTTTTTGTTTCCATATTTCTGTTTGTAATTATACAGTGCCATATAAAACTGCCAGGCTAGAAGTTTTAAAGTTAGATATTTAGCCCAGACAGCGAGACTCGCTCTGTTTCTGTACTATTTAAATCTAATGAAACCATTAGAGCATTGCTTCTCTAAAAATAAAACAAAAAAATAAAGACACATTTTATGAATACCTTAGTATCCAAAGCTTCAAAGATTTTTGGATTTTCCGATCTTCCTTAAAAAAAAAAGGTTGTTCAGCCATACCTGAAGACTCGTCTCCGGTTTAGTATTTGGACACTACAATGTATAAAATGTTAATTTTTTTTCAATATAATTTTACTACTCCTTAGTGGTTTCAATGAAGAAAACTCTCATGATTTTTGAAGGTACCATGAACCAGGAGTATCCAGTTTACCAGTAGATGTGACCCGGTACCCCTACATCTCACCCAAATACAAGACAAAAGGCAGAACTCACCCGTTTTCACACCACTTCCTCCTCCGGTAGCTGACGATCTACACCATGTTGCCAAAGTGTGGATGGCCACGAAGTTTAGATAAAACTCACAGTTGGGGTTTGTGAGCACGCCTCTCAGTTTAGGAATCAGCTCAGTGGGTCGATCCTTTAAAAAGATGGAGAAAAGCCCATCATTAATGAGCTCAAACAGGCAGCAGAGCCGATTCTGCAGATAAATACCTTAAACGGTCCCAGGAAGAGCCGTTGGGGATCATAGTCATTGGCATGAATGTTGTCCCAGATGACTGGTGCCCTCTTCAGGACCGCCGTCACCTCCTCTATGGATTCAACTGAGATTTTGTTGGACACCACTTTCGGACCTGAGAAACAGCAGCAAAAAACTGAATAGATGGACCCGATCTCTGATTAATAAACGTGGAAATAAACTGACTATAGCCTCACCAGTCCACAGTATGTCAATCCCAGGTAGGAGCTTTTCCCCAACGGTCTGCAGATATGAGGACTGAGGCACATTGGGTTTGCAGAAAGCAGCGCAGTAGTCTGGAGACCCAAAACAAGTCAGAAGCAGGGGATAAAAAAATCCCCACCACATTTAAGCATTATTTGCTGTTTTACAGGATCCTGACCTGTTGGGCAGAAGAGGAAGGTCTTGGCGTCTCTCAAGTGCTGGTACACCTCGTTGGTGATGGCCACCTGGGCGTGGGCGAAGGAGCTGAAGGCCTGCTTGTCCGCTGGACACATCTCAGTCTCGATGTCGTCAAAGAGCAAAGAGAAGGACCTGCAGCCGAACTCCTTCACCTGAAACACAACAGCTGTTTAAACAACACGCTGGGTCGCTCCGCAAGATGAACTCACTAAATCCGAACGACTCTGGCTGCTTGTTGCTATCATAAAAACAGGAACTACTACACTGTGAATTTACTGACTGCACTTGATCACAATTTGATGAAAAAAAACAACAAAAAAACAACTTGTTTCTGCCGTCAAGCAGACAGTTACATAAAGATATTTTTAATCTGCTGGTTGAATCAGGGCAGGAAGAGATTTGAGCCCACAAGGGGTAAGAACACGGCTTTCTAAAGTATTCACACCCTTCATTGTTAGTTTTCTAAGTACTAATTCAGTACTTTGTAGGTCTGCCTGTGGCTCCAGTTACAAAGTCTTTTTGAGGTTGGTCTTTATAAACTTTACACATCTGTAGACTGACGTTTTTGCTCATTTCTCCATTTCTCCATTACAAATACCTTGGGTTGTGCAGACTGTCTGCAACCATCTTTTTTTATTCTCAAGCATTTGATCTGTACTTTGACTGGGCCATTCTAACACAAATATGCTTCGATCTGAACTAGCTCAGTTCTCTGCCTTTAGGGTTGTCGTCCTGCTGGAGGCGAAGCTAAAAATTGGTTTTCTTCCACGACTGACTTGTTTTCAGCTCCATCCTCCATGTTTGTGGTTGCAATATGAGAAAACCTTTGAGCCGGGAGGAAGTTTAGGCACCGTAACTCAAAAGGTATAACAGCTAAAGGTTTTATACCCACTCGTAAAACAAATTCTCTGGGAACCATAAAGCTAGATACAGTCAGTGGTTTCATCTGGCCTGCTCCACCCTGCGCCTCGGCTGCCAAAGTCTTACCTGATCCAGCTTCCTCTTCAGAGCTGCGACCTCCCGGGAGTTGGAGAAGGTGATGTCCAGACCCGGAGAGATCGCGTAGATGAACTCAACCCGATTCTTTTTGGCTGCTGAAATCAGGGCCACCAGTTGCTCTAGGCGGAAGGAGAAAAGATGGAGGCAGGTTCCCTGATTTGTCTTGACAGTTTCCAACGCAGATTAGCTTTAACACACTTCCTGATAACGTCCAAAGACGAGATCAGGCAACGAGGCATTTTCGTAAGAATAATGAGGCAGTAAAACCCGAAGGATTATCCTGAGATTGGACGATAGATTCAGAGGGTTAAACATCAAACTTTAGTATGAAACATCCCTGATAAAGAGGACTCAGAGTGGGACTTTGAATTAGGCCTGCAGCTGACCCTTGAAGATGGCTGCTTTCTGTGTCTGGTAAATCATTTCTGTGTTGATGTGGTACTAAAATACATGTAGTACCACTATCCTGCAGAAAGATCAAGTTGGTGCTCCATTTACAGCCAACTGTCAAAGGCTAGCAGGTTTTAAAATATAACAGGCCCACAGCATCACAGATCCTTCGTCGTACATTACACTGGGCATGAGGTGTTTTCACAGAAGCCCACCTGAAGTATTCATTGTGAGAAAGTTTAATCTCATCTTCTTGGTATAAAGATTTAAAACTTTAAATATTAAAAAAAGTTTGGAGAGCAGCCATTTTCTTGTACACTTTTCCTTACTTGTACAGACGAGCACTGATAAACCTTTTTCTTGTCTTGTGTTTCCCATTTTGAAGAGAAATTATGCATCTCTCATAACAGAAAGATGTGGATTTGTAATTTAGAGCTTCTTGATATATATAAGCTTGCAATAACGATGCTAAGTGTAGCATGGGTGAATTGAAACGTTTATAGAAAAACAAAGGGGATTTTTCAGAGTTGTCAATTATTCTACTGCAATAAGAGCTTTGTTTAGGGGCTTTCACACACTTTCACCAGTTTCTCTAAATTGATAACGCCCTTTAGTTATGAGGGCGTGTATCTGTGACGTACTGGAGACCCGTCCAGGGTGTACCCCGCCACACCTCAGTGGTAGTGGGTACAGGCATCGGAAGAATGCATGAGACTGACCTGCCTCCTCAGGAGAGTACAAGTCTCTCCAATACATCCGGTGTTTGTAGTCGTCCTTGGGAGCGTACAGGTAGGTGTTCAGGCCCCACTCGTGCTCCCTAGGGAAAACAAACGTGATTAAATGACAGATTGCTCTTCGGATGTGATGCGGTATGCGTGGCTGCCTCAGTGACACAACATCATTATATCTTGCTTTAAATTTCACTATATGGTAGAACAATGCCATCAGAAAATGACTTAAGGAGACAAGAAAGATGAGCTTTTTTTTTTTTATTATTTAATTTGAAAATCATGAAAGTATATTTCTTTGGAAACAACGTAAAGTTATAGGCTGGACTTCATGTCTGCCCATGTATAGTACCAGCTTTTAATGCACTGTGATTTAATTTGGAAAATACATTTTCCTTAGCGTATCGGGGCCCACACAGCTCCAGCCCGGGGCCCACATCATTGTAAATCCGGCTCTGTCCCTCAGTATGAAAACTACTTCCTGGCAGCAGTTTTGTTTGAGTCCTCTCACCTTTTAAAGAGCTCTGTTCTCTGCTCCATGGTCCACGGCCGCCCATAAAACCCTGCATCCAGCCAATTTATTTATTACTATAAACAACCAGCAGGTGAATCTATGTTGATTTATTCGTCCGATAAATATGCACCAGGTTTGATGAATGACCTCACCTTCCACCACCCCACTGATGAAGGGTCTCTCGTCCCTGCCAGGTGTGGACATGTCCCCGGTGTGACTCGCAGCCTTCTCGCCTCTCGCTCACGACGGAACTGGCATGGCTGCGCGCCCTAACCTTTGCTTTCTCCTGTGGTTTATGTCTGGTTTATGGCCAGACCTGCTGGTCTGGTCATAAACCAGACCTGCTGCAAACAGACCTGCTGCTTCACCTGGCAGCACACTCTAAAGTCTAAACCCGGAAACATCCGGGCGGAACCAGAAACTCTCTCCTCCGCTCATCCTTCCCTGATTCCCTGATTCGTAGCAACAGGTGCGTCAGGTGAGCCCGGCGGCCATTAGTGATGACGAAACGAGAGGGGGAGGAGTTTCGGATGAGACTTGTCAGAGCTGCAATTTAACCCTTGTGTTGTCTAAAGTGACCCTTCACCGTGTTAACCTAGAAGAATTACCCTAAACTATAATTTTCCGGCTTGAAATTTTATGGCTTTTCCTAAATTGATCCCGTCATTAGAAAAAGTGATACTTTGTTTTTGTATTTCCATGATCATCACTAGGGTTAAAAGCATTTAAGCACCAGAAAAAAAAAAAAAAAGGACAAACTCTCTCTAATACATAGACACACCACCCCCACACACACCTGCGCCCCTTTCTATCTACACACACACATCATCAAATGAACTCCTTGCTGACTTCGCTCGCACATACTGTCCTACATGGGATCTTCAGCATCAGATGTGGAACAAATTCTTGTGCTGAAGATGTTCAACGATTGTCATGGGGATGTTCTTCATTTTATGTGCAGTGTGGGGTGGGAACGATAGGATGCTCTTCAGCTTATGTTGAAGATGTTCAACATAAGAACATCTTATAAGTTCAACACCTTACGTTGAACAGAAGATGTTCTTCATCTTGTGTTGAACATGTCATATAATTATGAGATAAGAACTGATGTTAAATTGTTCACAAAATCAAATTACATTTTTATTGTTATGAGGTATTTTTATAATTCACTTCCTAAAAAATATAAAGGAATGAACCGTTGACTAAAAAGTTCCAAATTATTGACTTTTTGTTCCCTTTCAGTATAATTAATTCAGAAGTAATAAGTAAACATTTATATAAACAATAATAAACCTTTACTGTGTAAAAGAAAACTGCTACAACACTTAGTTTGTGGTCAAGAGTGTAATCCTGTTGATGGTCCTTTTGTATTGTAAAACAAAAATACATGATAAAAAAAACAATTAAATTGAGTTGAATTGATAAATATCAGATTGTTTTATCATACCAAATAGATTTTGAATTCAAAACTAAATTAATCTGCTTTATTTTGGGCCTTTTGTTAGGGCAGATCAAAAAACTTTAAAAACTCAGAATAGAAACAATAAAACATCTTTATTTTGATATAGAAAACTTATGTAACTTTGTGTGTTGGAATGTAATAAACATGCAATAGAACATATTCAGTGCCAGAGCGCTACATAATGATGCTGTTCCAACTGTATAATCAGTGCTCCACTGTCATGTACAAGTCAATAAATGCAAACGTGTTCAGCTTATTTATTCAAACCTGAAAACAGCCAAAACAAAAGTAATAAAACAAAAAAGACTTTGCTACATTATTGTGAGATTGATGCTCTCAGCTCCAGGAAGTCTCTCTGGATGATCTTCATCGTGGTTCTCCAGTCGGCTCTGCTACCTCTTCAGTCCTCTCTGGGCCTGTTTCAGCAGCGAGTCAAAGTCCAGGTCTTCAAACCTACTCCTGGGGGGCGGCGGCTCTGCCTCTCTGTTAGCGTCTGAACAATAACATCAATTTAGGTTAAATTCATTTAAAATTACTACTAGAGCCAAAATATACAAAAGATGTTTGTTTTGCCTTTTAAGCGGTAGTATGTAACTTAAAAAATAGATATATTTTTTTTACATATTTGTTGAAACTTTCACCATGGTGTGAAGCAGTCAGAACCAGGCGGAGTGTCTTAGCGATGTCAATCAAGCTTGAGCATGTGCTGCTCACCCATCCCCAATTTTCTCTGCTGCGCTACAGCCGCTGATGACAGTGGATAAACTGTTTTTCTGTAATGCTAAGTTGTTCCTCCATTAACACATTGAGTATTGTGTACACAAGGTTGATTGACAGCACAATACCCTCCCCCTGGCTCCAACTGGTGGAGTGGAGTGTGGAGCATTTCTTCAAACGGTAATAGTAGCTCAGATAGAGGAGCTCGATTTCTTCCGATTATCTGTCTCATACTACATTGTCACAACATAACATTTTAGCAAAAATGTAAAAAACATTTATTTTTAAAGTTACATACCCCATCTCTAATGCTGGGAATTAAGCTAAAAGAAATGACAGTAAAATGTTTTTTCCAGGAGGGAACGCTTCTCACCCAGATCAGCGTAGTCAGAATTACAAAACTGCCTCCGACCACCGAAGCAGAGGTCAAAGGGCAGCTCGTCAGGTTGTCTCAGCTTCCCGCCGTTATCAATGGCTGCGAACGCGTCCTCTGTGTTGTAGAACGTCACGAAGCCGTAGTGGTCGCTGTGGGGACCAACGAGGGTTTCATGTTAATGCGGTTCAACAAGTGAAAGAGTCGAGGGGAGAGTGACTTTGAGGACTGACCTGCCATCTCTGAAGTGAAGCGACACGCACTCGACCTCTCCGAACTGAGAGAAGCGTTCCCTCAGCTCGTCGTGCGTCATCGTCCTGCGGATTCGGCCGACGTACACCACCCTGCGTTCGTCCTGCGTCACATAAATTAACATACTTTCAGCCCTCTGAACAAAAACATAACGGTATGATATGGAAAAAAATGCACCCACTATGGCTTTAAGTTTCTGAATCCTCATCTCCTGCTCTCTGCTGCGCCGCCTGGACTCCCTGCTGCTGCAGCGAAGGAGAACACAACAAAACTTAAAACATGCAGCTCATTGTGACTATTTTTAACATACAGCTACAACGGTGTAAAGGTTTTCATCCATACACTATTTAATACCTCCCTTCAAAGCAGCCATGCTTCCTTGAAACCTTTTAAAATAGGAGTGTAACCTTGGAGATCACCAAAATAAAACTTAAGAGAATTTTTTACATCAAGTCTGCCTGCGTTGACAACGACCCAAGACTTTTACACAATACTGTGTGACGAGGACTCATCCAGAAAAGTAACTCACGCAGACACATCCCTCCAGCGCCTGTGGTATATTTGTGGAGAAGATGACGGGGATCTGGACCGGGACCAGGACCTGGACCTTGATCGGGCTGCGCGGTGGCGCCGGGGAGGCGAGGCGCAGGAGGAAGGGGAAGACGAGCAGGAGCTGCTCTCTGAGCGCCGGCGCCGGATCCTGTGAGGAACAACAACGTGAGGTCAGAGAAGGCGGCGGCGGCAGCGGTTACACCTGAGGACGACGACAGACGAGGAGCACCTGGGCCGTTTTGGAGAGCAGGAACAGGACGAGGAGCTGGAGCCAGAGTCCGAGCGAGGAGACCTTACCCGGTACCTCCTCCTGCTCCGGCCCCTTCCAGGAGGAGTGGGTGGAGGCGTAGGGAGACCGCACAGCGCCGCCCTGCTGTCGTCTCGGCCGCCCCTCTCTGCAGCCTTTCTGGGTGAAAACCGCAGAGCTTCATCTGTACTCGTGTCCGTCTCTGAACCCATCCTGGTTTGATCCGATGGACGATTCTCTGAAACGTGATCCGCCGTCCGCTCCGGTTCTGTGGCGGCTTCAGCCAGCTGCTGGGCTTGTGGAGGACAAGGCTCAGCAGAACCACAGTAATTGTGATCGCAGCACAAATACGCGTAGATCTGTGCCGAACTGTGAGCGGCGGGCGGCTCTGACGGGCTCGTCCGAACCTTCCTGGTCGGAAGCGGGCGCGGTTCGATGATCTGAACGAGCTTCAGAGACAGACTTCTGCATCTAGTGGGCGGGTTCCTCTGGGTGCTCAGGACGACCTCGGTGTGTAGAGGCTCCGGGACGTCCAACGACTGGACGTCTTTCAGTCTGTCTCCAGGGCTCGGTGGTTCCAGCGGCCCCACAGTGGGCTTCAGCGGTGATGTAGAGCTCAACTCTGGTCCTTCAGGCTCAGGTCTGTCCAGGCCCAGCCGACAGTTCGATTCGCTGGACAAGTTATTACAAATGCCGCTGTTTACAGCTGAAAGGAAAAAAAAAAAGAAAAAACGAGAAAGTGAGAAGATGGTTTAAGACTAACAAAGCAAACAGAAATATTAAAATTTCAAATCCATGAATAATCTTGAACAATTTTAATTACCACAACATCTAATTTCTCTCTGGGAACAATAAAGTATTTTTTTAATTGCATTTCAACAAAATATAAAAATAAATAATCCTGCCACGACAAAATTTAAGAGCTGTGATTAACACATTTAAGGACAACTTCCATTTGTAAATAAATTAAAAGACATTTTAACCCTGTAACTACCCACCTTGTGTTTCCTCAAACTGCTCCAGCAGGCTGGTCAAGTCAGCAGCTTCAATGCCTGAAAGAACAAACCGAGACAAAAGGATTTATTTTTTTCTGTTCTTGAAAACATCATTACATTTAGTTTAAGATGTAATTTGCCTTGATTAGCTTCAGAGAAACGGTCAGTGAGGCAAATTGTTCCCTTGTGAGAAGTCTATAAAATAAAATCTTTTGTTTTAATTTAACCAGAAACTCGACCTAGAATTGTTTCTCTCAGTCTCAGAGGAAGTGATCCGTCCTCAAGAGGCTTTACCTGTTCGCTCAGCAGCACTGTTCTCTCTGCAGTCGTTCTGAGGCGGTTCTGGTACCGAAGTGTCTGTAAACTCCTCCTGTGACGTCATGTGACCCTCTGTGGGAGGCTGATGGAGACGTGATGTGATGGCGGTAAACCCAATGTCTGGACTCGACGACCGCTCTGCTCGGCTCTGATCCTGAGGAGATTCAGGGTAAACGCGTGGTTGCATCTCGGTCAGCTTGGCGTTTACTTCCTGAAGCAGCAGGGTGTCCACGGCTTTAATGTCCTCGTTGGGAGAGGAGGTACTGAGCTTTGGTTCTGAAGAACTCTCATAAAGTGCTGGGGATTCATTTTGGATCTGTTGTGGATGCTTGTTGCTGCACAGTCTGACGAGGACTGGGTTTGGAGGATCGCTACTGATGACCTTTGGCTTCTTCACTGGACTTCTCCTGCTGTCTGGTTTCCTGCCGCTGGGTGTGGCTGAGTGGTCAGGCGGTGGGCTGGCAGGGCAGGTTCTGGGTTCAGGTTTTGAGCTCTTCAGCCTCATATGATGTAGATGGTTGTGTAGTTTAGCCTCCTTTAACTTAACATGTTGGGTGAAAGTGCTGAACACAGCCGCTGTGTTTGGTCTACGCAGGGGCAAGATGGGGGGCAGCTCTTTGGGCAGCTCAGAAACAGAGGGCCACCTGGTGGTGTAGTTCCTAAGTTCCTCCACCGGGGGTCGTCTATTCAGCCGGAGCTTCCTGTACTCTTGCAGGCTCAGTGATTTGGTTCTTGTCTCGCCTTTCTTCTTCTCTTGTTCTCTGTTGTTTCCTTCTGAGGGCTGTGCTGAAGGTTGAAGTGCTGAACCTGATGGCTCTTCGAGTGTTTCCCTGCTTTTCTCCTCAATTTCTTCTTCCTCTGATTCATCAAACGACGCCACGTGAACAGGACCAAAGCTCACCCTCTTCTTCTCTCTGAAAGTCTTTCCATTTAGCAGTACACTCTTCGGGAGTGAGCCTACCCCTCTACTTCCCCCCTCTTCCTCCTCCTCTGTCTGTTTTGAAGGTGCCTCATCTTCAGACACGACGTTTATCTCTTCGCCGCTGTCTTCGGAGGGGCGTTCATACCGCCACACCTCTTCCTGAGAGAAAAGGGACTCGCTTTTCCTCGGATCATCCTCTTTCTCCACATGCAGCTTCAAGCAATAGGGGTGCATGAGTTTCACCAAACTGACGAGGGACGTTGAGGTGAAAACCTCCACTTCCGCCTTCGCCCTCCTGTTTTTGGAACAGAGCAGCTTCTGATTTTGTTTCTTTAACATCTGGGGGCGACCATTGCTCTCTACTTTCTGCTCTCCGTCTGAACGGGTTCTCGAGGTTTCGTTTCGTGGCTTGGGTCTTGGTCGAAGTCTGAAAGAAGGCGAGGATTCCTGAAGGGTAGGAAGGCAGAGGTTGAGGGTCAAAATAGTTTCTCGGACAAGAAAAAAAAATGAAAATAGAGAGAGAAACAACACCCCATCAACAAGGTCCTGGCAAAATGTCAAAGAAATGTGCATTTATGCCAGCTTTTAGTCTACTTTCATCAAATTCTAATCCATTTGCCTAGAAAGTCCGGTTCGCTTGGGAAGGTATGAACATGCAATCAAACTCTGATGCAGACCAAATAAGAGATCTATGGTCTACTGCTCCAAAAGCAGGAAGCGGACTACGGTGCATGGCATTCTGGGTAAATATAAATAAATAAATTTAAAAAAACGTTTTTATGGTGTAAAGCACTTTGAATTGCCTTTGTGCAATTCTTTGCTTGTGTTAAACAAGCAAAGAAAGGAAACGAGCGTGTCCAGAGGAAGAGAGAGGAACGGATCGTGGCCTTTTACCAAAGACAAAACAGAAATCATACAACTAGTAAAATCTGACAGCAATCCTTTTTTCTTTACATTCTGTGAAGAAGGAGGCTGGACTAATGTCTCCTTCGGAGGTTTTAGTGTCGTTTCCTTCAATGGTGCCACCACAGGCGGGGTTTTTCAAATAGTTTGGATAATTTGACACAATGCAGTGTGAAAGTCAACCGCACCAGCAGAAAATGTAACAATTGTTGCAGCTTTGGTCCCCAATCAGAGTCTATCAGACAATCAGATATAAAACACATCCTTGGACACAGAATTGCTTGTCTAAAAATGGTGGGTTTCCAGGCACAGATTTAGCTTTTCAGCTGAGAGGATGCTTTGATTACGGTTTTCAAATTTTCCTCTCAACTTCCTGATTACATCGGCCCTCTCCTGAGTGAATTTCCACAGTGGAACGTTGGTGCTTCTGCATGTTACATCTACAGGCAATAAGCAGCTGCTTCCTCCTGCTGCAGGAATGTCGACTTAAGTCTTGTTCAGCTGATTTTCGGCATAAACTTCCGGCTCCTCATGCTGTCACAGCAGTAACACTTTATGACCTACATAAAGTCACTACAAAGTCCAGGAGAAGATGCCAGTGTAAAAACTTTAAAGTTTCTTTGTCTCTGCACTCTGCTCCGGTCCGGACTGAAATCTTGTATTCTACAGCAAGAAATGTGTGATTTCACAGCAGCAACCTTGTGAAGCTGAAATATAATCACTTCAGAGTCTGTGAAACATCCGGATCAGTAATGACTGTCTTCTTTTGTTGCCTCTGAACGATTATGTTGGTAAATAAATTACTTTAAATGGGCTGCTAAAAATAACTTTGAGAGGAAACTTATTACTTAACACTTGAAGTCGTTTGTTGTGTCTATATTTTACCTCAGAGAAAGAAATGTTAATATTAGTTATTAAAAGCCCAAACTGAATATGACACCGATGCCCATGACTGCTCCCACTGTCATTTAGCTTCTCCCCACCTGAAGGCGTGGCTCGTCGGCTCGGTGCAGCAGCTCGGTGTTTGGCAGGACGTCAAAGGGTGAGAAGATCCCATCGTCGTCATCATCCTGCCCCACTCGGTCCAGCATCTCAGTCAGGGCACACAGCAGGCTCTCGTTTGCTTCCTCTGCGCCGTTATGGCTCTGAAATAAAAACCCAACATCCGCACTTACCCGTCTAATCATGTCAGTGTGATGGGGAAAGCTATTTGGTAGGATAATAATGCAATCTCTGCATGCCAGTGTAAAGTTTCACCTCATGAAAAGTGGCAGAAACATCTGAGCCCATTGCAATATTATCGTAACATAATTACAAATGAATTGTTTTGCTGATTGCCTGCTGTCCATCATTAAAAAGATCCATAAAAATAAAGTTATGAAGGAAAGACATTCTGGGTTACATTATTGACATGGATCTCTTCAGACATGGCAACTTTTTTAATGAACTACTTTAATTCCTTGAGGACAATGACATCAGACTACATATTGTTGTTTATTTTTGTTTGTTTTGTCCCATTCTTATTTGGGTTAGACCTGGGGACAGGGATTAGTCACAAGCTGTTTCAAATTGATGGCTTCAATTATACTATATTTATTTTTTTTTAATGCCATTTGTATCTGTTGAACCATATGTCAAACTGCATGTCAGAAGAAATTAATTTTTTACTGAAAATTCACAAAATTAGCAGAGGGTCAAATGCTTTCATCAACAAGCTTCAACTCTGACCTCTGGTGAAACAGTTGAGTCTTCAAAGATGGCCAAAATGGAGTGGTCCACCTCCTGACCTCTGCTCAGGACCAGCTGGAGGGAAAAAAAACAGCTCAGCAATTACACAACCAGCAAACAACACCTTTCCCTCAAGTGATGGGGAAAGCCCTAACAGTAAAAACTGCCTCTTCTCAGGCAGTTTGAAGGCTAAACTCCCCGATGTGGCTACTTTTTCTGGGTATTTTTTTTTTTTTACCTGTAGTCAGAAATGTGTGTTGCAGTAATCGGTTAAGTACTGAAGGCTTCTGTTCAATGGACTATTTTCTAATAAATGCATTGATAATGGTAGAGAGGACCGCTGTAAATGACTCCTGCAATTGCATAAATACAACAAGATAATGGGCACTTGAGGAAACTGTTTACACTTGTCAATAAAAACAATTAGAGTGTATTTTCCATTTATGGTAGAAAACTCTGCACATTCTTCCTGTGGCGTTTGTGAACCGTCAGAACGACCATCAACCGGAAAGACCTTTAAAACGACAGTGATGCTGCAGAGTTCAGCCTTTCCTCAGGAACATCCTGTCCTCCGGTCCCCACACTTTCACTACGCACTCGGTCACAAACACCAAGGCGTCACGGGGCCAAACAAATGTCTGCAGAGTTAAAGAAGCTGCTATTTAGGCGACAAAGCCGGGTTAATTGATCCACTTTAGCCGTCTTCCTGAGCTCTGCCTCGGTAGTACTACAGCCACGTGTCGCTATGCGCGCATGTGGCCTCGCGGACCGGCGGAAACCGCATCACGACAGCGGCGAAGAACCGTCCTGTGCCGCTAACTTGATAGCGGGTTATGTTAGGCGGGGGAACGGGTACCTCATTAAGGGTGTTGCGGGACGGATTTTCGCTGTTGCCGGTAGTTAAATCGCTCTCTTCGCCCCTCTTCCGCGCCGCCATGTTGCTCCGCCACATGGTCCGCTGGCAGGCCGGACGAGGAGACCACGTGGTCCCACTGGCGGGAAGCGAGCAGCCGGAGCTGATCTCAGATCAGGTTGTAACCATTGGGAAGAGCGAGGCGGCGAATCGGAGACTGACTCCGGATCAGCTGTCCGGCTTCTTCCGCACCGCTTCGGCTTTATCCGCCACATTCGCCCCCCAAGACGAATCTGATCATTAAAGAGGTCATTAAACACAACCAAAACGCAGCATAGTCAGGGACGAATGTATTTACGATTTTTGAAAAAAATAAAAATAAAAAATACATGTATAAGAAAACCCTGATAATACTGTTTTGCCTGTTTTTTATTCTATTCAAATTGCGACCTCTGGTGTCAAAATCATGACAATTTTTTTACCACTACATTTGATAATTAAATTTTAATTTTATCTTAATACATCATGCATTATTTATATGTTTGCCCTGTTTTAGCATTTTTTTTTTCTTGTTTAAACGGAGTCTTATTCAAATGTTCATTATTTATTGTCTAAAAAAGTGCAAGTATTTCAAGTACACACTTAAAGACAACGAACTCCACCATCCTGTTCAATGGATAAATGAATTAACTGAAGGAATAAGACAATGAAACATGCCAAGTATACAGCTCACACAAAAAGGGATAAAGAACATTACCAGTTACACTTCATGTACAAGAAAATGCTTTAACCCTTTCAGAAATCTTTGCAAGAAAAATGTAAATGAAAACCAAAGATAATTTAGTTCCAAAGTTTATAAGCTTAGATACTGATCCCGTATGTCTCAAATGTTAACTATCATACATACATACAATGTGTGCATGGTTAAATGGCAGGTCTTTATTTTTAAGGATTAATCACCTGTGATAATCCAAAATGTTTATAAACCTAATTTGGACATGTCATTTGTAAAAATACTATGTATACATGCAGACATAGAAAGCTCTCTCTCTCTCTCTCTCTCTCTCTCTCTATATATATATATATATATATATAATACCCTTCTCACCCACCACGGGTGGTTCTTATCCTCTGAGCTCGGGTCCTCTACCAGAGGCCTGGGAGCTTGAGGGTTCTGCGCAGTATCTTTGCTGTGCCTAGAACTGCACATTTCTGGACTGAGATGTCTGATGTTGTTCCTGGGATCTGTTGTAGCCACTGCTCCAGTTTAGGGGTGACTGCCCCGAGGGGCCCGATGACCACAGGCACCACTGTGGTCTTCACCTTCCAGGCCCTCTCTAGTTCCTCCCTGAGGCCCTGGTATTTCTCCA
>CAEGAD010005230.1:0-32433 GCA_903067055.1 Poeciliopsis paucimaculata | reverse complement strand
ATATAATCGGATATAATCAGATATAATCGGATAATATAATCGGATAATATAATCTGATAATATAATCTGATATAATCTAATATAATCGGATATAATCTGATATAATCTGATATAATCAGATATAATCGGATATAATCTGATATAATTGGATATAATCGGATATAATCGGATATAATCAGATAATATAATCTGATATAATCAGATATAATCGGATATAATCAGATATAATCTGATATAATCAGATATAATCGGATATAATCGGATAAAATAATCGGATAATATAATCTGATATAATCAGATATAATCGGATATAATCTGATATAATCGGATATAATCGGATAATATAATCGGATAATATAATCTGATATAATCGGATATAATCGGATAATATAATCGGATAATATAATCTGATATAATCGGATATAATCTGATATAATCGGATATAATCCGATAATATAATCTGATATAATCAGATATAATCTGATATAATCGGATAATATAATCGGATATAAACATTATAAACATTCATGCGGTGTGTGTGAAGACTCAGTGTGTGAAACAGTCTTCAGTAAAAACACAATGGCGGTGTGAAGAAGACGCTAAAGTTACAGTTTTAATTGTTTAACTGAAGCTATTTATGCTAATGTAGCGTGCTAGCATGACTAACTTGAACGTTAGCCATGCTAGCACGCTACATTGATTCACAACCAGAACATGAGGTGAGAAATGAAAACCAGGCCGAGAGCAGAAGAACCGACGATCTGCTCCTACCTCCAAGTTTCTTCTGCTCCGTTTGGTCTCATGTTTTCTTGGTTGCGCCCCCTGCTGGTTGCCGGTGGAAGTGCAGCTCTGTGGTGACATCAGGCGTTACGCGAGCCGTTTGGTGCTGCTGCTCCACGGCGGCAGGTAGACGGCAGAGCGCAGGAATGTTAATGACGGCGGCCGCGGGGCCCGGCGCGGGACTCGATGTGCTCTCTGTGATTTACGAGCGGCGGCAGCAGAGGCGGAGAGCGGCGGAGAGAGGCATGAATCATGAATGTAACCAGGTACCTGACGCCTGGACGGCAGGAAAACTACAAGCTGCAGGGAGGCGCGGGAACCGGAGGGACCTTCTGATGGAGGACCAGACCGGAGAACAGACACACACTGCAAGAAAATCACAAACATCCACATTAATTCATCTTACACTTTGGAAACTCACAAAACTTTTTATATTCCAAGAGGTTCCTGCTCATTTCTGAATTTTCAAGCACAGAAATTTCCAGCATTTTTAGAACAATTCTGAGATTTAAAAAGTTCTCACAAATTTTAAAGTTACTGAAATCAGAAATTTCAAAAATCTTTTCTAGAAAATGTTTTGACTTTTAAAGCTCCGAAAATTGATTTTCTTTCGTTTTATAAAACATCAAATTAATCTTAAACTTTTACATTTTTCTCTCAAATTCTAAACTTTTAAACTCATAAATGTCCAACTACTGAGATTCATTTCACAATTTGAGTTTTTCTTGCCAATTTTGACTTTTCAAACTGATGTTTCCCAGGTTTTCTGTAGAAAATGTCTGTTTTGTTGTGGGAATTTCCTCCATGTTTCTGCCTACGGTGGCCCTGACAGGTCAAACTCCAACAAACTGACCATTTAAAACCTGATGTCTGTTTCTTTTCTGCCAGCTGGTTCCAGGTCCAGAATGCCATCGGCGTTTTTATCGCTGAAGAAAGATTTCTGACCTAGTCAAAACATTTTGAGGCCACAGATGAGTTTCTGGAAGTAAAAACATTTTTTATTAACCCCAACCCTAACCCTCCACTGCATCAGACTAAATGCATTTAATTTATTTAAGCTGATCTATGTGAATGAAAACTTTACTTTAACTGTACTGATATATTTGCACTGTGAAAGCGACAGAAACTCTTGGTAGGATTTAGTGTTTTTAGGGGAAAGCAGATCAAACTGACCAGGTTTGGTTATTAAATCAGATTTTTATGACCTTAATCCACATAAATGTTTATTAGTGTTGAAAATTCAAACTCGTAAATCAGGAAAATAACTGAAAAGTTTGAATCTAGTTCAAGTTTTTTCAGCTTTAAACACCGTTTTTTCATTTTCTGTGAACATAACCAAAAGTTTTCTGAAATATTTCCATAAAATTTCTCTAATTTTATTTCCTCCAAGCTGTAAAATGACGTTAATGTTTGATTTAAATTTGTCAAGGAGTCAAAATCCAGATTAAATATTCCTGTAGAAATGAATTTATTGTAACTGTAATGAATTAAACCATTTTTGTAAAACTTTTACCAAGCTGGTATGAATCAGATTAAACTGGAGAACGCCACTGGGTTGGTTTGAGCGTTCAGCTACTGGATGAACTGGATTAAACTGGATTATAAAGAAAATGTTGGGATTAACCAACAACTATCAGATCAATGATGCCGATCAAAATCAACTGGATTAAATTAAAGACATGAGACCAAACAGAGTGATTGGACTGAACTGGACCAGATGAATGAACTGGGATGAACTGGGATGAACTGGGTCATGCTGTAGAAACCAGAGGCTTCCGGGTCTCAATCGGGTCTGGAAGCTTGGAATGCTGGGAATTCTGAACGGCTGTAAAGACGCTGGACGTCTGCGGTTGTAGCAGTCCTGGAAAGTAACGCACTGAAGCGTCAGGGACAAACCTGATTGGTCGTCCTGCCTCCTCCTGACTCATCCCTCAGCCCTTCAGGCGGCGGCGGCGGCGTCCCTCCTCCAGACCGCCGGTTCATGGCCGATCTAAGTTTGGAAGGTGAGTCACGGTGGGAATGTTTCCAGAGGAAGCCGCAGTCACAACAGCTCCTCCCGGATTAGTCCAAACAGCCGCAGCGATCCAAACAAAGTTTCATAACAGCCCAGCCTGTGACTCACTGGGACGATTCCTGTCAGGCGGCGCGGAGCGGCGAACACCTGCAGAACCAGCAGCTGGTTAGAATACAAACAGTTCCTGCCTACATATTCATAAAATAAAACTATAGAGTAAAATATAACTTATTTATTCCTCCTCTTATTGCAGGAAACTTTTACTGAATAAATTCATTTGGTGTGATTTTCTGATGTCTTTGTGTTTCCTGGATTTACTTTTCATTTGTTGCTTTTAAAGGTTTATTTTTCTGTTTTGTCCTAGATTCTCTTAAAAGTGTTTCTATCCTGCTAAAATAAAAATGAGGGAGATAAATGGCAGCCATCTTGCATTGGTTTTGCATGGCGGCGTTTCCTGTGGTTTCTCAGTCGGTGCCGCTGCCTGATTGGCCGACCCGGCGGCGCTCATGAATATTCAGCAGCTTCATTAGGACGCTCCTCCTCATGGTTATTTCTGTTTTCACAGGTTCAGAGAGCAGCGGCCGTCTCCGGTGCTGCTCCGTGTTTCTGGGTGGGAGGTTTGGTGCAGCCTGACCTGCAGGCCTGCGCTCAGGGTTTCACACCTGTTTGTCCTGCATTCATGGCTCCATTATCTCTGCCTTTTTGTTCGCTGTGGAGCCTCAGGAAAGTAGGACAGAGCAAGTTGCACGAGGCGCAATGGGCCGCGCTTTGCTTTTCTTGGTAACTCCCAATTAGGCATTGTTCTGCCTGCAAATGTTTGAGTAATTGAGCAGAATTGAAGGGAAGCAGATCTATTATCTAAATCAGGCCGCGTGTCTCTTCAGGCTCATCAGGACTTCTCAGCGCTGCCATGCCGGGCGGCCGGCCTGCAGGTTGGGTCTTGTTTCCAGGCTGAGCCTCTGAATGAAGGCTGATAGTTTTGTTACATGAGTGACTTTTCACCTGCTCTAGGTGCCGACTCTCTCCGGTTCTCTTCTCGGCCCCTCAGGAACCCCACGGAGCTGATTGAGCCCTGATTGCTCCGAGTCGGGCCGGGTCTGATGAAGAGGAGGCGGGGGGTCGGCTCCTCATCACAGGCTCGTCAAAATCAGCCACTGAAACTCCGTCTGCAACTTTCCCTCATCAAGACGAGCCGCAGGCAGCAAAGCTATCCTGGAACACGTCCAGGGAGAGTAAACAAAAACAGTCATTTCACCGGAATAAAGCTGTAAATTAGAGCAACCTGTTCCCCTCCTGGCCTGTGGGGGCGCTGCACCAACAACCTCTGAACACTCTGAGAGCAACTTCCTGTTTCACCAGATGGAAACAAGATGGAGGCGTCAGAGGAGGAGTTTCTGCTGCTAGCGCTAGGCTAACAGGTTAGCTTTGGCTGTATTTACCCAGAATGCCCTGCGCTGTAGTCCACTTCCTGCTTCTATGCTTTTAAACGTCAAACTGAGACCGAGGTCCAGAGGTCGAAGGTCACGGACTGAAATTTGATTTCGCTTTGTGGACCATGAGAGGAAGTCAGGCCCATCCTGCGTTGATCGCCAAAATAAAAGCCGTCAGAGAGCGCGACGCTCGCCGCCATCGGTCCCGCCTGCAGCAGGAGGTCACCAGCAAACCGTCCTGCTGGAGGTCAAGGCCCGGCGGTGCAGTAATCTCCTGGTTTGAGTTACTTCATCGGTTAAGAAGCCGGTTGGGCCAAGAATGCGGCGCTGGTGTAATTAAGAGGCTTAGCTGAATTTGTGCAGGAGTAAAAAGCCTCATTATGGTCTTAACAGGGATTTGGAGCTGAATCATTTCCTTATAACCGCACACGTGGCCCATTATGGGCTGAGAGCGGCGGCGTAGCGGCGCGGCGGCGTGGCGGCGCGGCAGCGTGGCGGTGGCGGCGCCTCACTGCTCCCAACTGCTGAGGGATGAATGAGTGAGGCTGTTTTCTGAGGAATAACAGTCATGATCATCAGAAACTCACCAGGTGGTTCAGTCACAGGAAACACCAACCCGACTCCAGCAGAGGAGCTTCACTCTGAGGTCACAGGTCAGAGGTCATGAGACGGGACCTGAGCTGCTGCTGGAAGTTTAAATAACCAGAAAACATTTAATATTTACTGGGAAATGAACATAAAGAGATTTAATAATCCACAAACACTGAGAAAAACAGAGAAACGCTTCTACTAGCTACCAGGTTCTGCTCAACTTTAGACCTGGGCTTTGACTAGACCAGCTTTTTCTTCTGCCATACACCTGATGTGAGTGATGTGTGGCTGCGGGCGGCGTGAAGAGGAGGTCAGGAGGTCAGAGATGTCTAACATACACAGGACCTGCTGCAGCAAAGCCTCCTAATCCATGACCTCTGCTCCCGGTCCAGATACATCTGGACTTCGCTGGCTGATTTAGACCTGGGCTTTGACTAGACGAGGTCTAGACGAGGTCTAGTCAAAGCACCTGGACTTGGCTGGTTGATGAACTTTATTCCAGGTTTATGTCTAGCAGAGAAGAACCTTAAACTGCTGCAGAGACAAAGCATCGACTCAGGAGACAGAAATGAGACCGAACACTCAGCCCTGCGGAACGCCACCGGAGACGACCGCCTGCTTTCCTCCATGACAGCAAGTTTCTATCAGCCATGTTTCCTTCCTTTCATCTCTTGTGGAGTTGTTGATTCAAAACTAAAATGTTCCTTTCAAAAGGAAAACGGTGATTTTTGGGAGATCCACAAAACGTAAATGTTGACGCTGCGCAGCGCCGTAATGAAACTAAAGCAGTGAAGGTCAAAACGCCAGAACATCACAAACCAACTTGAGAAAAGATCTTTGTTCCTGACATGGAACTTTATAAAATGCATTATGGGAGTTCAGCCATGGAAACCAGTCCTAACTTTTCCTCCAGTCACTGAAGGCGCCAACATGTCAAAGTTTCACCAGTTGATCTCACATTTGCAGACGAATGTCGTCTGTTTTAAACGGCGTGCCGACGAAGCTGGACGTTAAACACGCCAACATGCAGCCGAATGCGACGCAGCCTCAGCTCTCGGCTCCAGGCCCGGCCGACACCAAGCTGAGCCAGAACCCAGCAGACTCTCTTGTTTCTGGGCATTTTTTCATTACTAGCTGACCTGGTAATAGCACGTGCTAACATTAGTGAAAATAAAGAGGACCTCCCTCACACACACACACACACACACACAGTGTCTGTATTCTCCAGGAGGGATGGCAGTGATTCAAGACGGCAGCTATTAAAGGTCCAAGTGAATGAATGACATCACTCACAGCTTGTGTTCATACAAATCCCAGCCGGACCTGAGATCTCATTGGAGGCAAGTTGAACAAACACTGGCAGCGGCGCTGTGCTCCTCACACACACACACACAGGGCGAGTGTTTCTGTGGAGAAAGCGTTTAGCAGCAATCACCATCAGGCCGGCTGCAGCAGTAATTTATGGTAATACATGGTGGGTGTATATTTACTTTACCCTGATAAGGATCATGTGGCTGCGTGTTTCTGGAGAGCGTTGGGAACACAATTGGGAGATTTGTTGCGGGGCTCTGGGGGCCGCGGCGGCCCCCCGCGGGGCCTGAACAGAGCGGCTGTGCTCTGAACACTGAGGCAGTGTCTCCGCCTCGGGCCGCGTCCGTCACTCAGGCCGTGGATCCGAGTCCGGCTGAATGAATGGAGGCGAAGAGAGGCGGATTCATCCTGGAGGTGGTGAAGCCGACTCCGACCAAAACCAGGACGCTTGGGAATCATTCTCTTGGCTCAATGGGAGAAAATGATTGAAAACCCAAAGCAGGAAGCGAGAGCAGCAGAGTTGCAGTAAAGCATCCTGAACGCCGCTCCTCTGCTGGACCAGACTGGACCCAGCATCGGGTCAAACATCCTCCATCGTGTCCAGAGGCCACGCCACCACGACCGCTCAGAAACGCCACAACGTTCCCATCAACCTTTCCTCCAGAGAAGAGTCAGGACTGATGTGAGCCGGACGGAGGCAGAGGAGAGGCTTCATGTTCTTCACCCTGAGAGGAACCAGGACAACCACGGATATGATCACCGCTCAGTCAGGAGAAGCAGGCTCGCCATGACGGTGGTGATGAAACGGTCCAGCAGACGGTAAACAGACCTGAACCCACAAACATTTCAGACCGTCAGACGTGGGAGAACCTGGAGCGGAGGACCAGCAGGACTCTGGACCAGCAGGACTCCCTCTGGACCAGCAGGACTCCCTCTGGACCAGCAGGACTCCCTCTGGACCAGCAGGACTCTGGACCAGCAGGACTCCCTCTGGACCAGCAGGACTCTGGACCAGCAGGACTCTAGACCAGCAGGACTCTGGACCAGCAGGACTCCCTCTGGACCAGCAGGACTCTGGACCAGCAGGACTCCCTCTGGACCAGCAGGACTCCCTCTGGACCAGCAGGACTCCCTCTGGACCAGCAGGACTCTGGACCAGCAGGACTCTAGACCAGCAGGACTCTAGACCATGTCACTGCTGCTCCAGAAACTCCCCTACATTAGAGCAGCTCTGTGTTTTTCTGCAGTCCTGGATGAACTGCTTCTGGCTCGACCCGATCCCTGGAGACTCCGTGGTGTCGGGCCCAATCTTTCTGGACCACTTTAATGGGATTCTGCTCAGGTTGTTCCTATACGAACCCCAGGTTTCTTGGTGTGTAAGTGTTTTACTGGTTTGGCAGCACAGAGTCACGATTGTAAACCCGATGCTACAAACGAAGCAGCAACGCGCCGTCCAGCCTGGCTCTGCAGAGACGGCGTGTTGCACATGTTCCTCGTTCAGGCCGTCCTCCCCACCCTGCCCATGGTTACTTGGCTTTGTGAGCCACTTGTTAACAGCTGACATCAATATTTCTTGCGAGCCCCAGAAGGGAGTCAGGGGTACAACATGTACCACGGTTTGAGAACCACTACAGAAGAGAACATCGGTCCCAAAGAACTTTCTGTTCAACTTCACAGCGCATGGAGACCAAACCGTCTCGTTTTTCTCCAAAGCGGAGATTCAGACATGTGTGGCCCTGTTAGAGTCCCAACATCTGTACAAAGAGGCCGAGGCCATGAATGTGATCCTTTCTTCTTCATGTTGGCTTTAAATCAGGACAACTAATGAAACGCCAGACGCTTCAGATCATATTTGAACCATTAAGGATTATTTCTCCAAGATATTTACTTTGGGTCAGCGCTGGCATCCAGGCATCGTCTCCAATCTCTCCCAAGATGATTGAGGTCATGCAATGGATGTAAGTCATGTTTATGTGCAAACATTAATGATGCTGTTTGTGGTTTCACTGAAGCTCACCGTTTCATGGCAGTGTTTGGTTTATCTCCTGACGTGTCTCCCCACCTGGCGCAGGAGGGAAGGAGGCCAAGACCTCGCCAAGCGCAGCGTGGACGTCCTGTCGGGGAATAAATCACCATCAGGTGACTCCCAATCACGTGGCAGGAGCGGGGCCTACTTTCTGCAGCCGTCTAATCAGGCCCGAGCGCCGGACAGAAAGCAGCTGCAGCGCTGCTATGAAAGGCAGCGTTTCATGAGGAAACAGGTGAGACGGCTCTGGGCTGCCTTTGATGATTAGAGGAACTAAACAAATATACAGCGGGCTAGCGGCATGAAGGACCTGCCACCAGGGGCTGCAGCCTGCGTCAGCAGCAGCGCTGCCTCCAGATGACAGATTTTCTCCTTGTTCTGGCTCACATGCACAGTAGTTGACATGTTTCATGAAACCGGATCGTTCCTGTATCTCAGAGTAACAAGAACAAGATGTTCTCTGGGTTGAGAGCCAGCGGAAAGGCAAAGACATGAAGGAAGGGAGCGGGTGACGAGGGCACAGTGCGAGATTGAGTTGGAAAGGCAAGGGGGAGAATTGCAATGGCAGTGGGCCGGGTTCCTACTGCACACTGCAAAGTCCAGAGCCAATCTGTGCCTGGAATACCAAGCGGCCGGTTCCCCGGGCGGCCGACAATGGGGCAGCGGGCGTGCCGCGGCAGCTTAATTTCCACCGAGAGGAGGCGAACGCTGTCCGTCTCTTTCAGCGCTCGGCAACCAGCCTGAAAGCAGGAAGAGGACCGAGGCTCACCTCCGACCGGCTGCAGGCCAGCGACGGCCAAGGAGAAATGATCTCACCTCCGAGCCACGAGGCTCCGCTCCGGTCCGGTCCGGTCCGGTCCGTCTCGTCAAATGTTCTCCAGTTCAACCCAGTTCAGTCAGACTGGGAATTTACCAAACCATCCACTTTACTACTGGTGACCTGAGCTTCTGATGCCGGACTGGGTCACTGTTTCACTGTGAAACTGAGTGGTACCGGACCGGTCCTTCAGCTGTAGGTCCAGAACCAGAACCTCCCAAACTGACCCAGAGGTTCTGCAGAGGTTCTGCAGAGGTTCTGAAGGACCCGGTCACTGGGCTTTTATTCATGACCTGCAGAAGCAGGAGACGTTCTCCATCCGTCCCTCTAAGGATGGAGGTCAAGGTTCATGTCCTCTGCTGGGTGAATCCTGGTCCAGTCCGGTTCTGTTGAGCTTACCGGTTCTGATTCTGGTTTCAGGCTGACGCTGTCCCGGTCCACGTGTCCAGTGATTAATCTGCTGGTCATTAGTCTGCGCTGAAACCCAATCCTTTCACTGGTTTTGTTTCTGCTGCTGAATTAGCCGCTAGAATACATTAGCATACTAAAGACAAGGAGCTGGGAACCGGTCCGGTTCTGGAGGCTCCAGTAAAGCAACACGACCTGTCAGAAGCTCAGATATCAGGTAACCAGAGGATGGCTCAGCGGGGGGCCAGCCGGACCACACTGCTGCTCTGAAGGAGAACATGGAGCAACAATGCCAAGTGAAGCAGGAGTTCCTGATTTGTTTGGACCGGGCTGTAATGGCAGGCAGGGGGCTATTAGCATAACAAGGCCAGCGCAACCAAAAGCCATTTTGCTCCTTTGTTTCAGCTAAGCAGCTGTCATTTGCACAACATTATGCATTTTCCATGCTTCTATGCTAATTTTGGGGAGACAATTTTTCTGACAATAAGCATGAGGCGTCCAACAGAAAGCTTTTCATGGCACCGGCCCCAGGGAGCCCCGAGCCCAGCCAAGTCACACAATGGCTGACTGGATCGCAGCGAGGGACCGGGCGGCGCGGTCAGGGACCGGGCGGCGCAGAGAGGGACCGGGCGGCGCGGTCAGGGACTGGGCGGCACGGAGAGAATAAACCCTAACCCTAACCCCCTACCCTAATTTTTTTACACCAGAAGTTTTTGAGAAAACAACAAAAAAAATTGATACTAAAAATGTTTAAAATAAAAAGGAACTAAAAGCAAAATATTCTGAACCTGAAAAATAATTTTTTAACTTTTCTGTTCTTTTCTTCAAACAGCCAAAACCTGATCAGAGTTCATCACCGTTTCCATGGCTACGGTGTTAAAATGGCGGCTGCGATACATTCATTTTATAAATTGTAAACATTTATTAATATTCAATAACTGGAGTCAAAGTCAGAAAACAGTTTGATGTTTGACAATAATTTTCAGTATTTAGTCAATAATAAACATTTTAGTGTTTATTATTATTAAAGCAGAACCAGATTCATCAGATGATAATAAACAGCTCTGGTAGAATAAACTGATGGTTTCTGTAAATCATCAGTTTATTGGCAGCAGCTGATCCCTTTAGTCTGAATAAAACTGTTTGTGCTTCCATGAAGTGAACGATAACGTTTCTCTGACGTTTGGTTTCTACCCTGTAAATTCGTTAGAGGAAACGTGTGGAGTGGAAACGCTTGAGCTTCCAGAGTGATGATGTGTGGAAGTGTGCATATGTGCAGCAGAAAGGTTCGCCTGAATTATGACGGCGCACAGCCCCGGGCCACGGCTCTCCCTGAACGGGCAAAGTCAACTCAAATTGGGTTACGGCAGACCTGGGGCGGCGCAGCCGGGCCACCAGGAATCCAAACCCGAGCAGCGTCTCCTTCTCCCGCCCCCAACAAAAATAGATCAGCATCGGCAGGCGGAAACCAGGTTAATGCCCAGGAAAGGCGCGCCCTCGCCGTCTCCTCTGGGACCCCATCAGGCCGCAGATTAAGGGGTGAGCCGTCCGACCGCACCGGCCCAACAACGGGGACGCTGTAGAGGCCAGCGCCTGACCCCCGGGGAAAAATCAATGGCATTATCAAGAACAATGAGATTCCATCCAATCTGAGATTGCAGGGAAAGTGGAGGTAGAAGTGCCTTTTGGCTGCAGCTGGCGCCAGTCATCAACGGGACGATGGAGCCTGAGGGAAGGTCAACACGCTCCTTCCACCCAACGTTACGCCATGTTTACCAAGTCCTCTACAGTTCTGACATCATTAAAGACTGAACACATCAGCAGATGAACAAAACCCACCAGCACTGACTCGTCTTTCCTTTGGCTGCAGAAACAGAGGACCTTTGAGCAAGTCCAGACACTGCTTAGAGATTGGACCATTCCTCCTAGTTATGTGTCGGTTCCTGGGTGAAACTCGTGCTTCCTGGTGTCGTCCACCATGCCGTATGGATCATATCTCACGTCTCAGCCTGGGGGGTTGGGCTGCATGACGTGGAATCGGGGCTTCTGAGCTCAGGCTTGTCCAAACATCTTGTCCAGGCTCATTCTGACAGCGGGATTAGAAGCACCTGCCATCCAGACAAAGGCAGGCCTGAAGCCAGATGAATGAAGAGCCGCCCGCCCCGGAGCTCCGCCCCCGCGTTAGGAGGCTCTTCCATGACGGTGGCGACCCGGGGCAGATGTAACGAGTCAATTCAGCTGTGCAGGCTGGGGGCGAGGATCGCTGCCGGGAAGGGTTTTACCAGATCATTGGGTGCTTTTCTTCACAACATGAATTTAGCAAACAGTTATTAAACTGGCCGAGGTGTGAATGTTTCTTCATTTTGAAACTGAATTTGGTCAGAAACGACATGGTGTCCACAGTTCCCTGATTGAGCTCCATCTTCCCATCAACTCTGACCAGCTTTGGTTTTATTTGGAGGCTTCAAAGTAAAAGAGACTAAAGACAAATGCAACTCAAACTTCCTTCTACCAAACAACTTCCTGTTGCTCTGCCACATCCCGTCTTCTTACCTCACCTTTCAGGAAAACATCACCTGTGCAGCAAGTCCAGAAAAACTCAGAGGAAACATGAAGAACCGAGAGGAAACTCGGTTCCTCTAGATGCGGTTCGACTGGGGATCAGTGGCCTGTGGGGGGCGCTGCACTGAGAACCACTGAGGGAAACCACACAAAAACCTGAAGACACTGAGGCAACTTCCTTCTTCACCAAACGGAAACAAGATGGCGGTTGGAGGATTTCACTTGTCCATAGCTAGCTCTGGGCTAGCATGTTTGTTTTGGTTGTGTTTACCCAGAATGCCCTGCGCTGCAGTCCACTTTCTGCTTTCGGAGCGCTCTCCAGTCCGCTTGGTGTTCACATTCAAACCAGAGTTCAGTTCAACCGGACCCAGACCAGAGGACCAGAGTTCATTGACCAGGAAGATACAGTTCATGCCTCAGAGGGAAACTGGTCCACTGGCGGACCCAAACTGGTCCACTGGCGGACCAGTTTGGGTCCAGACACAGAGAGACGGACCAGCAGTCAGTCAGATCTCCCTCACTGGTTCTGGTACCAGATTGTGGGCGGAGGAACCAGATGGTTCATTTTAAAGCTAATCTTAAGTAAAAGTTATCATCTTTAAAGCATGGTGGAGGCTGTATCATGGTTTGGGGTGAAATGTTTGCTGATGGAGATGTTTGTGTTTAATTTGGAGGGAAATTGGTAGTTTCTGGACAAACCAACAGATTACTGGTCCTTGTGTCAACATGGTTTCTCCTTGGTAGGAAGGTCAGAGGTCAGCGCTGCGTTCATACGGCCTCCACGACCCTCACAGCAGGATGGATGTTCTGCATGTCTGAATTACTTGGGTGCAAAGGAGATTTTCATAAATTAGAAGGAGGAGCGATGTGAGCAGGATGCTGTCCTCAGCCTGCTCTGAATGCAGGAGGGGGTTTGTTGTTGGAGGGAGGAGGCGGATTAACGGGGGAGGAGCTGAGAGGCAGCAGAGCCCTTCGGGGTTTTCTCCTTCTCCACGCAGCCTGCAGCTTAACCCCCCCAACGCTGGGCCTTGAATTAGAGCAACAGAGGGGTGTTGGGGGATCCGGCCACATTACGTCAATCTGGATCAAACTCAGCCGACGTGAGGGTTGGGGTTGGGGTTGCTGCTGGATGGAGGTCATCAGGTGGACCAAACACTGGCAGGTCGAACAAAGGCAGAGAGAGAGAGACTCAGACTGGAGAACTGGGCAAAGGGTTGACAAACCAGTTGGACATGTTGAAGACAGAGATAAGTGGATCATCCACCAAGAGGGACTCTAACAACGGAGGAGAGCTGAACCCTTAGACTGTAGACTGGGAGGACTGGTGAATATCAGAACCAACATCCAGGATCAAACTGGGAAGAAAAAGCCGACAAACTACAGACGGACTGAAGACGTGGCTCAAGTCAAGTCCAACCAACGAGAAGACGCAAGATTCGCCATCAGCAGAGACCAAGGCCTTCTCCTGGACAACATGGAGCAAGATGGCCTCCAGTGGTTCTGCATAACAAGATGGCGGCAGTGACATCAGACCTGGAATGGCACAATCATGGTAGAAGCAGAGAGAAGGTCTGTGACGGAGACCAAAGGTTCTGGAGCTCAAGCCCAACTTCCCAACGGCTAGCAGGTGACGCCCAAACATGAGCCTGGCGGGTCCAGATCCCAGCGGTACCAGTGGTCCAGTGGTCTGAGCCATGAACATCCACATGACTGTGTCCAGGACCAGCCTCCTGCAGCCTCACACTGTAACGAAGGAAAACAAACGGAAAGTCCTCCGTTCTGGATAATCTCAGCTTAATCCAAGTCAACACCTCCACCAGCAGGATTCCAGGTGTTTTCCAGGCGCTTGGTGGCTAAAAACAGACCAGATGTGAGACTTTAGGGCTCAGCTTTCACTCCCAGCACTTTCATGCTCCATTAATAATCCGAGCCTCGTTCCCACGGCGTCACGTTCTTATAACGTCTGAGCAACAAATGATTCATGTTGGGGTTGAACCCAACCGCCTGAATCAGCGCTAACGAGGACAAAATTAAAGTCAACACAGCAACGCCTCGCAGCTTTCAGCAGCAGGCTCTCTGCAGGCTAGGCTAACGCTAACAACCATTAGCATGGATGCTAACAGCGACCGGCTGCAGCTATTCCAGCGTTACTGTTGAGGCTCAGTCAGAGCGTGTCTGGTTTTCATTTGACATCATTTCAGCATCATTACTTAAAGGGACAGACAGAAATACTTCAACAAATTAAGATATAAACTTCTGGAAAAACTGTTTTCACCAACATGACAATGGAAAATAAAAGTAAAGTTAAATAGCTCTAATGGGAGAACAACAGCCTGCAGCAGGCCTGGTTATATTTAAACCTGTTCAACCTGCAGATGAATCCATTTAAAATGAAAACATTTGACCTTTGACACGCATTTCAAACTACCTGCTGCCCGTCCAGTTCGTCCACGTCTTCCTGGGATTTCACCAGACAGATCCTGCATGTTTCCAGCTCACAGAAAGCTGCAGTTTTATAGCTAAATGTAGAGAAACATGTAGCTGTAGCAGTTCAGCGTATAGATGTAGAGTAAATAGATCTGCTGGCAGCACAATAAGATGTTTTTCCTCAACGTCAGAGAGAACTGGTTGACAAGCAGATCATTTGTGTTTCTCAGTGGTGAACCACCAGGCTGTGTGTTCGGTCCTGAACCTTTGAGGAGGAGAGACGTTTAAAACCTTTAAATAAAGGTTTATTTAAATAAACTTTATATCGACCTGCACTAAAGCTTCTGAGGACCATGGAATTAATTCTGCTGAGTTTGAAAAATGTGACATAATCTGAAATTAAAGCAGATTAAATGGCGACTTGAACCAGATTATGATCATTAGAAGAGAGTTATGAGTCTCATTTAAATCATAAATATGAGTTAGGGTTAGGTGTGTGGTTCTGTGTGGTTCTGTACGGTTCTGTACGGTTCTGTGGTTCTGTATGGTTCTGTACGGTTCGGTGTGGTTCTGTGTGGTTCTGTATGGTTCTGTGTGGTTCTGTGGTTCTGTACGGTTCTGTGTGGTTCTGTGTGGTTCTGTATGGTTCTGTACGGTTCTGTGTGGTTCTGTGTGGTTCTGTATGGTTCTGTACGGTTCTGTGTGGTTCTGTGGTTCTGTGTGGTTCTGTATGGTTCTGTGTGGTTCTGTACGGTTCTGTATGGTTCTGTATGTTTCTGTGTGGTTCTGTATGGTTCTGTATGGTTCTGTACGGTTCTGTATGGTTCTGTGTGTTTCTGTGTGGTTCTGTATGGTTCTGTACGGTTCTGTATGGTTCTGTGTGTTTCTGTGTGGTTCTGTATGGTTCTGTGTGGTTCTGTGTGGTTCTGTATGGTTCTGTGTGGTTCTGTACGGTTCTGTATGGTTCTGTATGTTTCTGTGTGGTTCTGTATGGTTCTGTATGGTTCTGTACGGTTCTGTGTGTTTCTGTGTGGTTCTGTATGGTTCTGTATGGTTCTGTACGGTTCTGTGTGTTTCTGTGTGGTTCTGTGGTTCTGTATGGTTCTGTGTGGTTCTGTGGTTCTGTGTGGTTCTGTATGGTTCTGTATGGTTCTGTGTGGTTCTGTGGTTCTGTATGGTTCTGTGTGGTTCTGTGGTTCTGTATGGTTCTGTGTGGTTCTGTACGGTTCTGTATGGTTCTGTGTGGTTCTGTATGGTTCTGTGTGGTTCTGTGTGGTTCTGTATGGTTCTGTACGGTTCTGTACGTTTCTGTGTGGTTCTGTATGGTTCTGTGTGGTTCTGTGGTTTTGTATGGTTCTGTGTGGTTCTGTGGTTCTGTGTGGTTCTGTGTGGTTCTGTATGGTTCTGTATGGTTCTGTGTGGTTCTGTGTGGTTCTGTATGGTTCTGTACGGTTCTGTACGTTTCTGTGTGGTTCTGTATGGTTCTGTGTGGTTCTGTGGTTCTGTATGGTTCTGTGTGGTTCTGTGTGGTTCTGTATGGTTCTGTGTGGTTCTGTGGTTCCGGTTCTATGTGAACCCAGCTGTCCGACCCGGTCCGGTCCGGTTCCGCCTGTTCTCCTGTGGATTATTGATGAAATATGGAATCGTTTGAAGTGAAATAATTGAGGTTCTGCTGCTGAAAGGCAGCTTTGTTCTCAGCGCCGCTCTGACCTCATAATGGGCCCGTCTGAGCCCAGAGGAACCGATTCGGGTCCGGAACCGGCCGCCCGTTCCCTCCATTTGTCCGAGTCAAAGCATCTCACTGCAGACAAAAGCTATTGAGGGGGAACCGGCGCAGGCAGACGGCCGTATCTCCGTCAGACGGCTCTAATCTGTTCTCCTTTAGAATCCATCAGAACCGTCCGGCTCTTCTCACGCTGCGACCCAAAAGCCTTTCAGCCGGCGCCGCTGCCACGCTGGCTGGACACGACTACCTGATAGCCTTTCTCCTTTTACCGCCTTTTACCTGCTGGAAGAAAGAGACGCTGTCCGACCTGACCCCACCTGCCCCTGTGGGGCAACAGGACGGGGCAACAAGACGGGGCAACAGGCCGGGGCAACAGGTCGGGGCAACAAGACGGGGCAACAGGTCGGGGCAACAGGTCGGGGCAACAAGACGGGGCAACAGGTCGGGGCAACAAGACGGGGCAACAGGTCGGGGCAACAAGACGGGGCAACAGGTCGGGGCAACAGGACGGGGCAACAAGACGGGGCAACAGGACGGGGCAACAGGTCGGGGCAACAAGACGGGGCAACAGGTCGGGGCAACAAGACGGGGCAACAGGACGGGGCAACAGGACGGGGCAACAAGACGGGGCAACAAGACGGGGCAACAGGTCGGGGCAACAAGACGGGGCAACAGGTCGGGGAAACAGGACGGGGCAACAGGTCGGGGCAACAAGACGGGGAAACAGGGCGGGGCAACAGGTCGGGGCAACAGGACGGGGCAACAAGACGGGGCAACAGGACGGGGCAACAAGATGGGGCAACAGGTCGGGGCAAAAAGACCGTTACGTAACCGGGCCGTTCTCCGGACCGGTTCCGATCAGCTCCACCACTTCGCAGCCAGCTGCTCCAGCTGCCCCTCAGTCTCCTGTCCTTGAGAAAACCTCCCTCAGTTTACAAACTCCCTCAGGAAGCCTGGGATTCCTGTGATGTTTTGACTTCCCTGAACACAACAGAATCACTTCTCACAGCCTGAGCCTCAGGCTGGATGGGCCTGCTAACGGGTCGGCTAACAGGCCTGCTAACAGGCCTGCTAACGGGTCGGCTAACGGGTCGGCTAACAGGCCTGCTGACGGGCCTGCTAACAGGCCTGCTAACGGGTCGCCTAACGGGTCGGCTAACAGGCCTGCTGACGGGATGGCTAATGGGCCTGCTAACGGGCTTGCTAACGGGCCGGCTAACGGGATATCTAACGGGCCTGCTAACGAGCCTGCTAACGTTAGCAGAGTGCTATGCCAACATGATAGTTAGCAGAAGCTAATGCTACAGCTGTAAACAATGGAAGAGAGCTCCACAAAGCTACATTTAGCTTCCCACTGATGAAACGACCAATCGTATCTTGTCACATGACATGTAAGCTATTAGCATACCTTCAGCTAACTACAGCTGAGTTGACCAATCACATCTCGTCTTTGATTTAATATAAAAACATTTTCTCGTAACCATAACAAAAAGAAAATTCATTAGCGATCAGAATTTTTCTGGAAAATTTACTTTAAGGAAGATAAGCGGCCAAAACCTGTTTAAAGTTAGCAAAACAACGAGCTCCGCTACTAGCAGCTCTGCACACATTTTGGCTCTGTCGTCTCAGCAGAATGTTAAACTTTCAGTTCAGTCCAGACTGGAGACGTTCCTCCATGTTTTCTGCCCCTCATGCCCCTAACCGGGGCAACTGGGAAGCATGCATATCTAACGCCTGCAGGATTGTGAGCAGGCTTTTGTCTGGACCTGACTGCTCCTTTGGCATCCTCCCATATCGATTCTTCTGTACAGGCATAATATGAATGCTATTCCCAGCCCGGCTACGTTTCATCTGAAAGTGTTTACCGGGCCAAAACAAAGGGCAGCAGTCACGCCTGTTGGCAGCATGGGGCGCTGCGGCGGGGAGACGATGCACTCAGAGGCCACTGCGTTCCCTCTTCCTCCTGGAGGAACGCTGCTTTCACTCATCATTGTGTGGAGAAAATGAGCCAATTTCCATAAGCGATTGGAGGGACAAAGCCTGGAACAAGCGTGCATGCAGCGCGACAAGGAGGGAAGAACAAAGGGCTGTCCTGTTGTCTGGCTCTGGGCATTCCTTATGTCGCATCGTTTGATTCCACTTCACAACAACATCCACTAAATACATTCATGCGTCTTTAAGGCTTGTTTTTCTGGAAACTTCCCGCTTGGAGCGTCGAACCCGCTGAATACCAACCAGGGAGGAACGCCGTGTTAGAGGCGAACAACCAAAGTTTAACAGCTACGAGAAGAAAGTCCAACAATAGGAAAATAAAGACAACAACGTCGAAATAAACAAGGACTGAATCATGGAGGCGACTGACAGAGTCCAACAGTCAAGAACCAGAACCAGGCCCAAACCCAGCCCAGATCTCACTTTTACCATACAACAGTCAAAATCCTGAGAAAATTTTTGATTATCAAACATTTTTAACTTTTCAATTTCAGATATTTCTCAGTTTTTTTTATCTCAAAATTTCATGGACTTTCCTGAAAATGTTTTGACTTTTCAAACTGAGAAAATTTCCAAAAGTAAAAATAATGTTTAAGTGTTAGCGGAGAAAACAAAGCATTCAAACAAACTACATCCATCCTGGGGATGGGACATGGCCACGCGGTTAAATGTTCAACTTTTTCTATAAAACTGAGATTAATCTGAAATATTTGCAGTTGTTTGGCTAAACTTTTTCTATGTAGAATGAGCCCAACATGCCCGCCTCTAGTCACTAAATATCTAGTTTTAATGTTAAATGGAGGAACTGCTCGAGAGAAACTCACTTTGTTCACCTGAAAATGTTCCACTTTTCAAACTTCGAAATGTTCTAGTTCTTTCAGAAACTTTCTGCCATAAATCGTAACATTCCAGATTTTTTCCTGTCAGATTCTTGACCATTGATGGAATGAGCCAGTGAAACGTGGAGGAATGCATGTGGTCGCTATCAAACTGCGTCTGTTCGGAGGAACCTCCTCTCCTCCGGCCAACTGCACCGTCACGCGCCGCGGGAACCCACAGTGTTTGGGTTCTGCTGGTTCTGGACGTCCTGAACTCCAGTCAGGATCTGTTGTCGTTTCCTCCTCTGACCGGCATCATGGCTGCAGGAGGGTTTGGGTTATTGTGGGTACTGGTTCCACCACAAACACAACAACTCATCACAATTAGTGGCTGGTTCTGATCCGGATGGCTCATCACGCTCCGGGACAGGAAGAACCTGGTCTCTCATCCATCATGGGATGAGGAGCGGCTTACCGCTGGCTGACATCGGGTCAAAGTGTTTCTGGAAACAAAGTGTTTGGATCTGGAGATTTCTCTGTTATCTGCCTCCAAACTGGGACCAGATTTTACTACTTTTCATCCAGATGAGTTCAAATCTGTTTCATTTTCCTCTGAGTGGGAAAAAGTTCAGCATTTTAACACCATTCAGCCTCTTTCCTCTTCATTTGAGGCCAGTTTGCAGCTTTTTGATCGAATCTTGGCTTCGTCTTCAGATTGAGAGGTCGTGAACGGAACGAGCTCTCGCCGAGGCGCGAAAGCAGAGGTGAATTATGGGAAAGCAGGCAGATGAAGTCAAATCCCACCCAGCTGGAGGCTTGAATGATCATAATTGGAGGCATCCAGTGGAGGAGGGGCAGCCGGTTGGGAACGTGACGTTGTGGAGCTGCAGACAATAGAGGCGATGAGTGACGGAGCATGGCGTCACAGGAAGCTTCCTTTCCTTTGTTATCCACTTCTCATTTGAAGAGACGAGGAGCGGCGGGCGCCTCGCCCCACTTTCACACCTCAGACCCGTTTGATCCGGTCCCAACCTTCACCAGAACCACGGCCTGCCTCTCTGGCACCGTCTGGAGGTGAATACCAAACGCTGCCATGTTGGAGAAAACATCTCCTTCTGCGGGCGTTTCTAGGCCACATCACATGCAACACATGTTCAAGCTGGGAGGAAACCAGGGATTTGAGGAACCATCTGTTAACCAAAGCACACTAAGATGATCTGAGGATATTGTTCTCCCCAGGTGGGGCGGCGGCCCTGGGCAGAAACACGGGGAGGGAAACGGGGGCTTAGGCAGCCATAATCTCATTGTCGTTCATAACGCCTGGGCATTTCAGGTTAGAGAGGGGGAGCAACAAACTGCAGACCCTGAACACTCACAACACGAACAGCGATGACAGGAGTTCAGTCAGACTCAGACGTTTCAAACATGCATCACCGTCTCTGGACGGGCGGTCTGAGGATCTCTGCTGCTGTTCCCAGAACACGTCGACTTTACGAGCTGCTGACAGCACAAAAACCCACAAGTCTGAAGCAAAACAAGTCCTTGAAGTGAACTTGAATGTTCAAAGGACAACATCCGCTGGGATAATCTCATTCAGACCCAGACAATAAATGAGTTTCTGGATCTGAAACCTGCAGCAGGTGGGAGGCCAGGGCAATGTGGAGACAAGGTCTTTAGTCTGCAGTGGAACAGAAATGAAGACGCTCTGCATGTCCAGCAGGTTGAGCTGAGTGCTGAGCTCTAGCCTCACATTTCAGAGCCAAACATGGCGCCTGCTGTGGTTTCTGCAGAGACCGCTCCAAAAGCAGGAAGTGGACTACAGCACAGGGCATTCTGGGTAACCAAAGCTAACGTGTTAGCCTAGCGCTAGCAGCAGAAATGGCTCCTGCTCTTTAGCCTAAAGAGAAATCCTCCATCTTGTTTCCATCTGGTGAAGCAGGAAGTTGCTCTCAGTGTCTTCAGAGGTTTTTGTTTCCTCCAGTGGTTCTTGGTGCAGCGCCCCCACAGGCCAGGAGGGGAACAGGTTGGTTTGGGTCAGAACCACAGCAGCTGGAGGGGGAGCAGATGTTCTGGTTCCAGTAGAACCGGGTTGACCCGGCTGAAGGAGCAGAATCAGAGCCGGTGGGTATCAGATAAAAGGTTCTGAGGTGGGAACCCAGAGGAGACGATCAGCTGCTGCTGATGACTCATCGTCCTTCATGGTTCCACTTGGACTCATTCTCACTCAACGTTTTTAAACTTCACGTTTGACAAGCAGCAAAATCAAAGTTCAAATAATAAATGTTAGTAAAATCACATTTAATCTGGAGATTTATGAATTACTTGTGAATTGTTTGGATCATTTTCCCAATGAATCAATTGGATCATAACAAACTGATCTGCGGTTTATTCATGTGACAGTAAAATGTTAGATTAACCTGGCAGATCATCAGACGCGGTGGGTTCAAATCAAACTGGATGTTATTCTGCATGGGGTCCGATCGGAGCGGGTTGTTTGGGCCGGTCCGGTTCTCCTGTCTGCAGATTAAAGCTTTGCTCTGTGAAAGAGCCACCAGAAAGCAGCTGGTCTCTGTTGGGCTTCATGGATTAGTTACAGTCTGTGGCTGTAATAATCACCAAACAGCAGCACCTCAGACCTTCCAACCTGTAATAGGATGTTTCTCCTCTCCTCCCTCTGCCACCGTGTTTCTGCTCAAGTCATCTTCCTCCTCCTCCTCCTCCTCAGCCAGAGGTAGCGGGAGGTTTAAGTGGAAGGAGGGCAACAGATTGCCGGATGCCTGTTGACCTGTCAATGCGGCTGAATTGAGGCGCAGGATTGAAAATCTAAATCTGCATTAGAGGCTTTTGTTGGGCCTGAGGCGAGTGGCTCTGCACGAAGGGTCTTTATCCGGAGCGGCCGCCCCGCTCTTCACCCGCTGCAGGTTTCAGTTCAGTCTGAACCAAAACCAGTTACCAGAACCTGAACCGGCGGGCGCTCATTAAGACAAATCTAAATAAAAACTGGCTTTCAGCAGAGGTACAAGTATCAGAGATAAAGTCTGATTCTTCAGGGAGTCGAGACGATTTCGCTTTCACTCTCAAAGTTTGTAAACTTCATGTTGGCAGGTGGATCATTTGATTGAAAGGATCCGGCGGCGCCGGAGGCTCTCAGACTTAATCTGGAGTGTTTGTGTTTGTTTGTTTGCCTCTGCTGCTTTATGTGAAAGCATCACTTCATACGGATAATCCTGGCTGCATCTAATGCGCTGGCCCAGATTGCAGCAGGCTTCGGTTTCCTTCAACGCCAGAAACCACAAGAACTGAGTTCAGCAAACCGAGGATCTCTCCCTGCTCTTCATCTCCTGCAGATGAACAGATCCAAAGCAGGATCTGACGTTCAGAGATCTGTTAAACTCTGATTTTACCAACATGAATCCTGCAGATTTCATCATCCAGTCGGAGCCACGTTGTGTCCTATAGCTTCCTGTTTCCTGTTGCTTCCAGTTGTTTTCTGTTGCTTCCTGTTGTTTCCAGTTGTTTCTTGTTGGTTCCTGTTGTTTCCAGTTGCTTCCTGTTGTTTCCAGTTGTTTCCTGTTGCTTCCTGTTGTTTCCAGTTGCTTCCTGTTTCCTGTTGTTTCCAGTTGCTTCCTGTCTCCTGTTGTTTCCAGTTGTTTCCTGTTGTTTCCAGTTGTTTCCTGTTGTTTCCAGTTGCTTCCTGTTGTTTCCTGTTTCCTGTTGTTTCCTGTTGTTTCCAGTTGTTTCCAGTTGCTTCCTGTTGTTTCCTGTTTCCTGTTGTTTCCAGTTGTTTCCTGTTGTTTCCAGTTGCTTCCTGTTTCCTGTTGTTTCCAGTTGTTTCTTGTTGCTTCCTGTTTCCTGTTGTTTCCAGTTGTTTCCTGTTGTTTCCAGTTGCTTCCTGTTGTTTCCTGTTTCCTGTTGTTTCCTGTTGTTTCCAGTTGCTTCCTGTTTCCTGTTGTTTCCAGTTGTTTCTTGTTGCTTCCTGTTTCCTGTTGGTTCCAGTTGTTTCCTGTTGTTTCCAGTTGCTTCCTGTTGTTTCCTGTTTCCTGTTGTTTCCAGTTGCTTCCTGTTGTTTCCTGTTTCCTGTTGTTTCCAGTTGTTTCGTGTTGCTTCCTGTTTCCTGTTGCCTCCTGTTGTTTCCTGTTGTTTCCTGTTGTTTCCAGTTGTTTCTTGTTGCTTCCTGTTTCCTGTTGTTTCTTGTTGGTTCCTGTTGTTTCCAGTTGCTTCCTGTTGTTTACAGTTGTTTCCTGTTGCTTCCTGTTTCCTGTTGTTTCCTGTTGTTTCCTGTTGTTTCCAGTTGTTTCTTGTTGCTTCCTGTTTCCTGTTGCTTCCTGTTGTTTCCAGTTGTTTCTTNTTCTTGTTGCTTCCTGTTTCCTGTTGTTTACAGTTGTTTCCTGTTGCTTCCTGTTTCCTGTTGTTTCCAGTTGTTTCCAGTTGTTTCTTGTTGCTTCCTGTTTCCTGTTGTTTGCTCATGTTGCTGCAGGATCTGGGCAGATTATTCCAGGCGCTTCCTGATTTGGTCCATATGTGATTAAGAGGATTTAGATGCTTCCAGGTCATTTCCCCCAGTGTGGATCAGGAGCGCTGTTGTTTCCTGTTGATTAACACGTCTCTGTCCACCATGCGGACGCTCCAAAGCCACACGTTTCCATGACGATCTGGATCTGCTAGACACATTCTCCAGAACAGGAATGAAGTGATGAAACATCACAGCTTTAATATGAATACAAAGATCATTTGTTGCTTACTGTGGCCTGACCTTCACCCTGTGACCTTTGACCTGCTGCTGCTCTAAAAGAGCAATTCATTTAAGTGGAGTTTAAATGAGCCAATCACAGTAAGTCTAGTCAACTTTAAATGTTTTTAGTGTGAAGCTGAAGTTTCAACTCATCATGTTTGATTTATGGATCAAAACATGATGAAACTTTTCTGATAAGGTTGAAATAAAATCAGGTTATTTACTGATGTCACTTCCTGCTTCCTGCCAAACAAATCTCAGAATCAACCTGCAAACTTTTACTAACCTCCAGAGAGAGAAGTTCACTTTCATTAACAACATGAATTAGTTTAAACATTCCCATTTCTAACTGAAGGAGGAGATTATTGTTTTATCATTAATGACAAATCCAGATTATTGACCTGGATTAATACAAACTCAGCTGGTTTGATATAAAAATGTGAAGAATAAACAAAGTTTAAAGTTATGTAAAGATGTAAAGAAAGTTCATCTGACTTGTTTCCTGCAGGCGGCGCTTTAATGAGAAACTAAACGTTCCTCTGTGATTTATTATATATCATCAGTGCATAAAGGCAGAACGGTCTAAATAGTTAAAATGAGCCTGAAAAACAGCAAACATACGGGATCATTCACAAGTTGAACTGAGGAGTTAGAGAGGAAACACAGTGGATCCGGTCCCATGATCAGAACCGACCCGGTTCTTTATCTGAACTTCAGGTGGTGAGCAGAGAAACTGATGGCCGAATTAATCCACGAAAACAAACCAGGATCCAGCTGCTCACGTATGGAGCTCCAACAAGGACAAAAATCCCTGAAACTTCAGGTTTCATTTTATTTACGTCTTAAAGCTAAAAAGAACCAATCACAAGCAACGACCAGAATAATCCAGGAAGTGACTGAGTAAAATAAAGTGAAGGATTTAGAAAAGAATAAATATGAATATGGCAGCCTAATAAAACTTGGTTCCTTTGTGCTTTTTAGGAAATTTTTCAGATGTGATGCGGTTCCCAGTTTCCTCTTCTAAAGCCTGGTTTACTGCAGTCACAGTTCAGGACCGACCCGTCTCCTTCAGAACATTTCACTCAACAGAACCGCCCATCCAAACGATGCAACGTCTCAGGGAACCCTGGACCAGAACCCGGTTCTGGTCCAGGGTTTCAACTGATTATTAAAATCCCTGAGGTAAATTATCTGCCTTGAAGCTTCAATAAGTTATTATTTGCCAATTAGCTCAAAGTGTGACGGGCCAATGAGTGTTTGTGTTGCACAGCGTTGTCACTTTCACCAATACGGGTTGCATGCTAAGTGCTATTAGCTCAGCGTAGCTGCAGACATGTCTACATTTTCTGTTCTGTGTGTCTGGGTTTCGTTGGCTGATGAAAACGTTTTCATCGTTATTCCGGGGAACGGACAGACAGTGAACACAGCGAGCTGCAGGAGGATCAATATATTGATGCTAACGCTTAGCATTAACAGAGGAACCAGAAGACGAGCTTCCTGCCAACATGTGTGGTGAAGTGCAGCTGATATGTTTCTGTGGGTGATGAAGACGCAGAAAGTAGAACAATGAGAATTTGGGTCGATATTGATTAGTTTGTGTCAACATTTTAACAGTCAGAATAATGGATAATCAATACCACATCCCACACCCAGACGTTCCTGCCCTGGTCCAGGACTTGGTCAGGGTCGGACTGACGTCTCATCCTCGCTTGCTGCTGTCGCTGAACAACAACGGCCAGCGGATTAATTAATCCGAGGCTCCAGATCGAATCAGCACAGAGATTACCAGATTAATAGCTGCAACATTAAGCCACTAAAACCTCATCAGGCAGTAATCATCCACCAAGGAGACTATCAAGGAAGCGCTCTGCAGGATCAGTCCTGATTAGCTGCAGCCGGACTGCAGTCTGTCGCTGCATGAAGAACTGCTTTTACTCAGTTATTATATTTAGCATAAGCAGCTCAATGTTCACCAAACTGAACAATAACTGGACTCCTCCATAAAGTGACCAAAACCAGAACAAACTCATGAAAGGTCTGATCCAATCACGTTGCTCTCTGAGAGCCAACAGGATCAGAAAGGACCGACCGTATTCACACGTCACTGCTAGATGTTAGTAAATCACCTCTGCTTTTCTGCTCACATTCAGCTCTGGTCCTTCATTCACTGATCATTAGATGAGTTTATTTCTCTCAACCTGCAGGTCCGACTGTCTCTGACAGAGCTGCAGTCGGCCTCCAAATGTTTCAATGTGGCGTCTAATACAAGCTTTTTACTATTTACTCATTTTAAAAATGTCTTCATTTTTTTTTTTTTTTACATATTTCAAGTTATTAATAAAATATTTGAATGTTTTTCAATGTATTACTTTTTGTCGTCGTTTTGTTTATAACATTTGACACCAGAAGCTCTAATCAAGACGTTTAGACTCATGCTGACGATGACTGGTGGGAATGATCCCAGTTGACCTTCAAACCACCAGGGAACTGGTTCCCAGTCTCCATCATCATTTACCCAGGGTTCTGTCAGCTGGGGGCCTGATGAGGAGCTGGAGCTCTAAAACATCACATTGGACCTGGGTTCTGGTTCCGTGCGGACCGGCCCGTCTGCAGCATTTCCACATGTGAAGCTCTTCCCAAACAGCCGTTTGGTCTGAAGAAGCGTTTCCCTTCAGTCCGTCTGAGCAGCGATCAGGTGTAGGTGGGTGGTGCTGATGTCTGGGCCTCCAGCTCCAATAAACAACCATTTCTGTCACTTTGAGGCTTTCAGCACAGATAACTTTCATACTGTTGAAGAATGAAATATCAGGCTGTACATCTCCGCCGTCCCCTTCCGCTCGACTGTGGCGGCTTTTGTCTGCTCCTACAACCGACGTGAAACACAATCAAAACGTTGGCCGCTGAACAGCAGATACACGTAACTCAATCTGAACTGGTGGCTTTAAACTCTATCTAAGGCAAGGTGGCTTTTGTAAACCGTCAGACAATGGAGAGCCTGTTGAAGGCACTGAGGTTGATTTTCACCTTTTAAGTGAAGACACCAGATACCCGCCTTTTCACCATGTTTGGTTTGAGGACAAACTTTCTTTCTTGAGGTCTTTTTTGAACACGAGCATGGGAGGAAACATGACACAGGGTCAGGCTGTGTGTTTTCTGCTCACATAGCTCAGATACATCTGGATTTCTCAGATGCTCTGGGAAAGTTTCACACAGGCGGATTAAAGTCTGTGGATGTCGGCTCTGTGAACGTTTTCAGCCATGAAATCTGATCATGGAGATCCAGAGCCAGCTTCAGGTCCTGATGTGGTCGGGATGCTTCAGCTCGTCTTAATCTGCTTATTATTTGCATCAATATGTTGGGAAACCAAAGCGGCCTGTTCCAACGCCTCTGGACGTGACCTCCTGGTCCGTCCTCCCTCAGGAGTTAAAGTGATGAAGTGATGCGTCCAGAAACATGAGGAGAGTCTTCAAAGAGCTCTGACTTTCCATCGGTTCCTCCTAATCCCTCCCATCACCACCAGAGTCCAGAGGACATCAGTCGGGCCGCGCCGCGCCGTTCTGCTTCATCACCTTAACAAAACACACGGTGCCATCAGAGCCATGCGGTCCGAAGGCACCAGGAAGGTCCAATAACTCGGAGTCAGTGATGTGTCCAACAGCTGGACCAATCAGACGGCGGCTCATGGCCATAAGCTGATTAGCAGAGGTGTTGAAAACTTTGGTCTGAGACGTTAGTCTTTAAAACAGAAGCAAGCTGAAGGAATGTTTGAGAGGGAACCAGCTCATCTTCTCTGTGGACGTTTGTCCCTCTGCTCTCACACCATCATGTCCATCTGCCTTGTCTGGTTCTTGGTCCTCCTGCTCTTCTCTGGTTCGTTCTCCCGTCAGTTCTGTCCACATGTTTTGGTTCTGGGTGTTTCTGTTCAATTTACACTATTTTTAGTCGTATTTCAGAGACATTTATGTCAAAGGAAAAGCAGTCGTCAGGTTTTATGGCCAGGCCTCCACCTGCAGCTCCTGGACGGTTTTCAGCAGGGAGGATGTTTGTTACGTGATGATGATGATGATGGTGATGAAGCAGCGTCGTCTGACAGGTCAGACTTGCTGCTAATCAGCTTTATTTGTGCCACTAAAACCCATCTGAGGGGATCAGACATGCCAGCTGTCTACACTATAAGGATGATTGTTGCTGAGTTTCATATCTCCTGGTCCGGTCGGGTTCCTGCAGAATATTTCCCTCTGGCCGGGTTCCGACCCAGGCTGCTCTGGATGCGTCTCCATGACCACAGCTGAGGTTTGGAGCATCCGGAGCTGAAACTCACCAGATCGTCTGAATCAGAGTAAATCTCGGCTGTGATGGAGAGACAGAGGATCGTCTAAGCTGCTGCTGGCTTAAAGCATTCATTAGCTGATTAGCTAAATCGATTAGCAGCACAAATGAAAACAAAAGGAGGTCCTTAAAGGAAGAAAACAAAACTTAACCCACATTGTGCTTGGTCAGCGTTGGGCTGAGATTAGAGCTGCCGTCTGAGCGCTCTGGTTGTTGTCCTGGTTGAAGCGTCGTTCACCACAGGAGCTCTAAATGAAGCAGCAAGCCAGGAGCAAACTGCTGATTCTGTGGCCTTCTCATCACACTCACAGCTCAGTCTCGGTTTTCTCCCATTTACTTTGATTCTTCTGGTGCCTTTTCTACCAATCAGCAAACAGGAGAAGTCGTAATCAACAATTTGTTCTCCGGTAGGTTTGTCAGCATCAGACGTTAAAACAAGAAGCAATGGTTTCTCAGTGAGCGAGTCCAGACGCTGTGGAACAAGGACTTGTTTTTATTTGTTCCATCTTCTTCTTCTTCTTCTGTTGCACGTGAAGGTTTCTTGTTTTGTCTCACTTCCTGTCAGTCAGCAGGTGCATCAGCTTCACTTTGACCAACAGATTCAGACCTGAGCAGGACTTTGTTTGGAGATACAAACTATGGCCCGATCATTTATCCCCCCTAAAGTTTAGTAAGAGGTTCCTCTAACTGTGACGCAGCAGCACTGAGGCCTGTGCAGCATTTGTGCAGGAAACCAGAGGTCAGTCCCATCAGAAACATGCTTTTAATGGGCCTGCTGTTGTAATTGCAACCACATTGTTCCCCTAAAGTTGAACATACTGCAGTTTTCTCATGCAACACAACCACCAGAGCGGGTTCGGACCGTCCATTAAGGCTCACGTTCTTTAGACGTTGTGATAACGGTGTGTTCCTGTAAGCCTGTGATCTTATTTTAGTTCACGAGTTTTGGTGAATCAGACGAGCTCCAGCCTGTTTTCCACTGCTGAAGGAAAACAAAAACAAGAAGGGATTTTTTGTTGCAGCAGTATTCTGCTCCGTCTGGCTGTTTGAAGTCGGAGCTACTGGATCCCAGGTTTGTGGCCCCAAATCCACACGACAACAAGTGGGAACAACTGGGTCTCTTTGATGTAGCTGAAACCCTCATGTTCTCTCCGCGTTCAGACACGACTTCAGTCGACACGGCGGCGCAGAGCGGCACGGCGGTGACATAAACACCTCTGATCGCGGGCTAATGACTCCCATGCAGGGCCGTGGTGGAGAGAGAGGTTCAGGCTGAGTTCAGGCCGAGCGACGGCCACATGGCGGGCAGGCAACATGTGGCTCCGTCACTTCCTCATCACAGGTCCTGTTGCTGCAGCATGTGTCTCCGATAAACGCAGCCTGGATCCAGTTATCTGTCCTTCTCTCTGCGTCAACAAGACTACAACATTTCTGTCGTTTTACGGCTCAAAGGAACATGTTTGATGTTGTTCTACATCAAAACACCGTAAAACCATCAACCGCTTTGGAAACCGCAGGATGCATTCAAACCTAAAGTTAATGCTCAACATTTATCCAAAGGAAATCTGACCGGAAGGTTTTAACCCCAAAGCAGAACTGAGCTGAAACTGAGACTCAAAAGAAGGGAAAAGTTGGAGTCTGGCGACGAGTGAAGACCAGAGAAACCACGAGATTTTATTGTGAAGGAGCTGCAATGCTTAGGAATAGCCACCAGAGGGCAGCGGTTGGGTCGTCGTCATGCTATCTGGCAGTAACTGCAGCACCTGACAGGTGGGGCTTAACCACCAGTCAGGGGTTTTACCTGGAATCGCCCAATGTGGGAACCAACAAGATGGCTGATCATGTCTAAGAGCAGGATGGACTGTGTGATGGACGGACACACAGACTGACCAGTATTTCCAGTAGCTCTGGCCTCTCAAGCCACACATGAGGCCCTGAGCCCTCCTGGGTTCATCTACACAGAGAGATGTGATTGAGGGCCTAAAGCCGGTTCCACTGAGCTTTCACTGCTGATGATCTCACCAACCTGCACACAGATATTGAATCGGACCCTGAGGGACCACTTTGCAAACCGTTCCTCTTTGCCATATTTCTGAAGAAGATGTGAAAACCTGTCCTCTTTCTTTCAAAGCTGTGGAAAATGTCCTGAGGTCTAACTGGGCCTGCAAGAGGACCGGCGACTCACTCAAGGTGATATACGAGACAAAAGAGATTCAATTTGTCTCTGCGAGCCTGCGAGCCGCACAGCTGGACCCTGTTAGCGTCTCAAACTGAGCAGCCGGTTTCTGCTCCCCACATGAAAGACGACACATAAAAAGGAGCATGTGCTCTCTGGCAGGGACGCCATCGCTCTTCTGGCCGTTTCAGCTCGTTTCAAACGCCGCCACTGAGCTCCAAGAGGAAGAAGAACCAAAACACCAACAATACAAGCAGACAAGACGTGTTTGAGATAACTGATGCTGGTTTTCAGCTAGCATCTTGATGGGTGATTCATTCATCACGAGCCACCCAAAAGGTCCATGTTTGTCCTACCAGCGTCCAATGGGTTTATAAGGTTTGCTTTGCAGGCAGCCACTAGGGGGCAGCGCTGAGTTAGCGTCCAGATTCCAACATGAGCAAAGTCCAGGCAACGGCCTGGACCCCCGACCAATAAGGGACCACCAGCATTAATAATGTTTGACATAAATCACTTTGTCATCAGACTCACTGCTTGGGCCTGGAGCAGAAACGGCAGTTCAACAGTTACTGATTGTAACGCGGTTCACAGCCCAGGAACAAACAAGCTTTCAGTTTTTCCTAGAGAACAGGCCAACATGGAGAACATGAGGTTTGGTGGTTCAGCGGAGCAGCGACGCAGCCAGACCTCCCAGGTTCTTAGGCCTAAAGTCTCCTGAGGTTCTGAACTGACATTCAGGCCCATAAGGTGGTTTAGACCAACCACAGGTGGTCCAGTTAAAGTCCAACATGGTTTTCCGTAAGCAAAGTGACCTGAAGGTAATAAAATGTTTAGTGTGAGTTTGTGGGTTTGGGTTCTTTGTTGATCTGGGCGTCCTGATGAACCAGGTGGAGGTTTGGTTCTGTTTCTGCTGAGATCGACCCAAACCCGGTTCCACCTGCTCTCCCTCACATTAACGCCTGACAGCAGCCACGTCTTTGGGTTATGCAACACGCTGCTGTTTCTTCCTGATAGCTGCTGCGTCACGTGACCAGCACCGTCTTCCTCCTCCGTCACACCCACTCCCACACCCAGACACCCACCGCCCTCTGGATTTATCTGATGCACACCACATGTTGCAGGGAGGAGAGGAAGAGGAAGATAAGTCTCAGGGTTCTGCTGGAGTCCTTTAGGGTCGCGGCGCCCTGAACTCAGGCCCGACCTGAAGGTCCAGAACTGGACCGGCGCCAGGCGCGCCACAGAAACGGCCATTATGTGCGTGATGGAGCGCCGCCTGTCTCTCTCCGGAGCTCACATCTGGGCCGTCTGTCCAAACCGTCGGCTTCGTCCAAATCCCCAGGGAAAACTCACAACCCCAAATTCATTCCCAGAAACAAAAGCCCCGATCCAGAGTCTGAGACGGTTCTTTGAATGAGACGCTGGAAGCTTAGAGATTGTTCTTAAGTAGCTGGAATCATTCCTGGAAAAAGTGTTTTGGTTGTTCAGAGCAGAGGGCCGGCAGGAAGGATGAGACCAGGAAGAAGGAGCAAACCAAGTGATGCTCAAGGAACGAGATTCAGTTGTACGGAAGAGGATTAGGGCCAAGATGAAATCGGACCTTTTCTCTGAATTATCAACCGTCTGGAATCAGAAATCTGATTTCTAAGAAAAATGTCAGAATAAGAATCTGATCAGTTTTGCCCCAGCGGCCCGAATCCTGTTCTGAAAAGATCTGAGATTAAAATCCAAATTCTGAAGGCAGAAAATGTTACATTTGGACGACGCGGCTAAACGACGGAGCTTCATACCCGTCAATATGTTTATTTTCATTTTTATGCAGTTATGAGAACGGTGGTGAAGTTACTCAGCATGTTGTTGCTAGGCAACCACAGAGCGAGCGGCTTAGTTGCTTCCACCAACTTAGCTTAGCGGCTAAAGCCTTTTTCTCTTCCTACAACTCCCAGAATGCCGTGCTGTTCTGGATCAGAGTTCAGTGATAATAATGGAAATTCTATTGACGAATTATCTATCGATAACAAGTGAATCCAGTCTGATCAGGGTTAGGGTTAGTCTGTGTGGCTGTGCTGAAAGAAGTTAAACATCATCCCACAAAGGCCTTGATTAAAATCAGTGGTCACATTTTAACCTGGGATTAAACCTGATCTGGTCACATTTTAACCTGGGATTAAACCTGATCTGGTCACATTTTAACCTGGGATTAAACCTGATCTGGTCAGATTTTAACCTGGGATTAAATCTGATCTGGTCACATTTTAACCTGGGATTAAATCTGATCTGGTCACATTTTAACCTG